>ML102555.1:0-17233 GCA_003697995.1 Taxidea taxus jeffersonii
GCATAACTTATCTTTGACTGTCACAAAATCAATAGGCTTTACTGAGCCCAGGAAATTCAATAGCTCGGCATTCATAACAAAGATTGGTTTGGGTGATTTGTCTTTCTCTAATAAGGCAGGCTTTGGACCCCAGCTTCCCTTCCTTTAAAACTCAAAGGGGGTGGGATTTCTTCATCCCAGCCAAGTCCTCTTGCTTGTCTATTGTCGGGACTTCACAATGGCACCGCTTGTCTAGCCAAGCCTTGCTTCCCCCAGGAGCACAGACCTCACATTGGGGCGTGAAGCAACAGATGCCGGCTTTACACCAGCATTCAGCCTCCCTCCGCCGGCCTAACAGCCTTTTCATGCACCATGGATTCATCTGGTTCAATGAAAAACCCAGAGCAAAACTGCAAGTATTTGTTTTCTTGTTTTTTTTCCTGGAGACCACTTTACAGAATGTGTCCAGATATTCACTCTGGAAACTAGGCCCACTGCAGAAACATGTGAAAAAGATGTGAGCGTCCTGACCCGACCCCGCTCTCTGAAGAAGCCTGTGCCCAGGCACCCACCGACGCGTTTAGTCAAGTGGAGAGGGGGAGGGCAAGGGGAAGAGAAGAGGCTGGCTACTGTCTGTGGAACACTGCTCCCGGGGCTTGCCAGCTCAGCGGCTGGACAGCACCCAACACAGGCCCTTGAACACAGCAGGCAATCAATAGATGTCAGCTGAATCACAGTAAACATCGAATACATATTGAATTCCTAACATGGGCCCGTCACTTCACGTGCTGGATGCCGGTCCTAATCGTCATAACACACTGACAAATGGATATATCAATATTCCTGTTGCACAAAAAACAAAAGCCGAGGTTCAGAGAGGTTAAAAAAGAGGGCCAAAATCACACAGATAATCCGAGTGGAATCCAGTCAGCATCTCTCGGCTCCAAGGCCTGACCTTTTTCGGTATTCCAGAGGATTTCTCTTAGCGAGGTTGGCAGGCCAAGGAATGAGCAAGCAAAGCCCATGTGAAGTGATATTGTTTGTGGGATGTGAGGGTTAGGGTAGTCCTCGTCAATCATCAGTCTATGTAACTCTACTAGACTTGGAAATTCTGGGTCTTAGTTTTGCCCCTGCAAAGAACTCATTCATTTTGCTGTGGCGGATACATGAGGAGAAGTGTGTGAACATACTTTCTAAATCCTAGACAGTCTCAAAGTATAGGACAACGAGAGCAGTTGAGGCACTGTCTAGAAACAGAGGGAGGGGCTGATCAACACACCAAAGAACGGGTTGAGAAGTACCAGTTGGGTGACGGCTGTCTTTCCGTCCCTAAGCTGCTCTAAGAGTCCCTCTTGAGAAAGCAAGAGATAAACACCAATCAATCCGTCAATAAGACACTACCAGCATGCTTACTCTGTGTTCACCCTTGATTAATCTGTGAGCCACCTGCAGTATGGACCAGAGGTTTGGAGGCTGGGGCCACCACTAAGAAATAAGGCGATGGGAGCCTAGTCGAGAGGGGCTGCAGAGGCGACATGTAAGAGGTCAGGGCTGTGGAGCGACCTGTTCCCCTCTACCTTTTCTAGGCAGGAGCCCTCTCCCCTGACAACTCAGCACTGCATTCAAAGAGTGAGTCAGCACCGAGCTGCCAGCATGGGGAGAAGGTTGGCTCTCTTCCCCAGGATGAGCAGCTGGCAGATGAGCAGAGTAGAATTTGAAGAGAGAAAAGGAAACCAATGCACTGAGTCATAGAAACAGCTGTTAGTCACTCGAAACATGATGGGTGAAAGAGCATGGGGCCATCAAATACCAGTCAACCTGTTCCCCCACATGTTCAAAAACCTCAGAGTGTTAAGCATGGACACAGGCAAGGAAAAAAGATTTGTGTTTGTTAAGGCCATCAATGCTGTTATCTACTGTATGTGCGAGGAATGAGTTTACTGTGACAGAAATTAGAATAAAAATGGCTAAAGGAAGGTAGAGATACCTTTCACGATGTGCACACATGAGGTCTGAAGGTGCTGGGGCAAGGCTGAGAGGCAGTGTCAGATAGTCAGTCATAAGGAACCCAGCCAGGCTCCTTCTTTCATACTGTCTGGCCATTCCATCTTCTACCTGTGACATCTGCCTAATAGTCCAAGACCAAAACTCAAGCTCTAGCCAGCATCTCTGAATTCCATCCAGCGAAAGGAGGAAGAAACAAGCATAGAAAAGCTGTATTCTCTTCAGTGCAGTTCTCTAAAAGTCTCATGTGACACTTATATTCCATAGCCAAACTCATGGCTTGATCTAGCTGTGAGGGAGACTGCTGGATAAGTTCCAGCTAAAATCTGTCTGTTCTATCATTATAGAAGAAAGGGAGGTTGTATGCTAGGAGCCAAGTTGTAGTATCTGTCATACAGACTTGATCAAAAATAATACCAAAGCTGCTTCTAGCCAAAGCTAGAAGACACCAGTGGAAGAGATCACTGACACATTCCTATTTTATCTAGATGTCTGATATGCAGCCTGGAGATATTGGCCATTGGGTCACACAAATACACCACCATCTTGCCAATGGAATTTACTTCTAAAGGTAGCAAATAAAATGTCCAAGGAAAAAGGAAGAGAGAGAAGAGGACAAAAGAAGGAAGGATGGAAAGAATAAGTGCAAAGAAGGGAATAATAGTAAAATTAGTCATTTGACTAGATTGAAAAATTTCAGTACTACAAGTAATCTGACATGGATGCATAGAAGTGCTTGGAAATCAGTTCTTGGTGTCTCTCTAACACACACACACACACACACACACACACACACACACACACTACTCATACTCTTGCATGCCCACAGCTAAAATCTGTTACCTTGATGTTACAGGTATATATCTGGGACGTGGTCACAGTGCTTATTTGCGAAATACTGTTGCTTTATAAAAGATGATTTACATAAGGGCAACTTTCTTAGTACCATATTACTCCTTCGGGTCAACCAACAACTGGAACACATATAAAATATATATATTATCTGTGAATTCCTTTGGGATGTAGAGGAAAAAGTGTTTCTCTCCTTTTTCCTCTGTTGCTGAAGGTAGTGGATGGAAACAAAATTATTAGTCCCTTGCTTTGGGATTTGGGGGTTCATGACAGTCCTTTCACAGACCTAGTGATCCGTATAATCAGGCTGCCAGTGAACTTGCCACTATGTAAAGGAAAGCTGAATTTTCTTCAGAAAAGCGAGCTCTACCAAGTGTTAGTTAAGTTTGTGTTCAATAATGATTCAAAGCTCTTATTAAATGGAAAGCTCAGAAAATTTTGGATTGTATTATAAAACAGAGCCTAGTATCTTTTAGGAAAGAGTAAACGTAATTGTTTCATTATAAACACTGATGACTGAAGGAGAAAATAGGTTGCTTGCTTGGTAATAAATAACGAATCTTAGTGAACTAATTTAAAAATTGTCAATGCAAGAAAAATAGAATTTGGTAACAATGGTAATTTTTACCAATATTCAGTTTGCTTTTCTATATTTCTCAGTCTCCTTATACTTAGACTGAGCCATCGACTAGTTTTATCCGATAAAATGTAACAGAAGTTACTTCCAGAAATTACTTCCAGTCTAAGGCAGGAAAGAGCCAATGGTCATCTCTTTATCTTTCTTCCCCTTATCATGACTGAGGGGGCTCCTGTGACAAAATGGTGAAGCCTCTGTCCACCAGGCCACCTGAGTGACTACGGAGCAGCACTCCCATGGACCAGTGTCAACCATGTAGTATGAATGACAAACTTTTTTTTTTACCTTTTATGACAGGATTATTTATTACCGTAGCATAGTTTAGCTAATTCTGACTAAACTGAGATGTAAATAATTAAATATCTTAGAAGAGCCAAACTAAAATTAAAAATGAAGCAAAGACAAAATCTCAAAATCTCAGATTCTCCATAGCTCTCTAAGCAGGAATTGGTTTTAATTAGGTAAGATTTTTTCTAAAATGTTCTCTGTAGCCTCAAAACCAGCTCTGTTTCATCCAAATGCCAAAATGTTTCTGAATTTAGTAGCTCTGCGTTATTTGCTGGTCAACCAAGCCTACAGAATGGTTTTTGTTTATTCATTTTTTTGAGCTACTTTACTACTGAGTTGAGTACAATTTCAGTATGTATAAGCTCCTGTCCCAGATGGCTGATTTTTTAGTTATCTGATAGGAGATTTAACCTCCTCAAGCCAAATCTTTGCTAGAGGAAATTATCATGAATTGGGAAGACAATATATTTCATAGATTCTGCCAAATTACAAAATGCACTGTAAGCACACATTGGAAAACCCTCAATTAGGACCCAAACTACAAAATGTTAACAAGACAAATTAGGGACTCGGAATGATACAGAAGTGGTTGCCTGAAATAATGAGTTGTTGGAGTGTGTGTCAAATTGCTGATGGAAGGGCTTATCCAGTGATTTGCCTGAGGCACCTGGGTATCACTGTCAGCACCTGAGGGTCTACGCTAGTTTCCTCTGCTTCTCGCTGCCCAGGGAGTTGAAATCTACCAATCAGAGAGGAATTAACGTTTATTGAACATTTACAGTGTACTAACTGCTACATCATATATTTTCTAAAGTAGATTTCCACTTGACAGATAAGATCTCTGGGGCTAAAAGTAGGTAGGTAATTCAAGAGGCAGGGTCAGGAGTCAGCCTGGATCCAGGCCTTTCTATCACACAAATGGGTCCACATAATTTTATTCATCTTGATGGACATATTTTTGGTGAATGGTTTTAATAAAAACTGATGTTCATTTTTTTTATTTAATTTCTTTTCAGAGTAACAGAATTCATTGTTTATGCACCACACCCAGGGCTCCATGCAATGCGTGCTCTCCATAAAACCCACCACCTGGCTCTCCCAACCTCCCACCCCCTGCCCCTTCAAAACCTTCAGAATGTTTTTCAGAGTCCATAGTCTCTCATGGTTCAACTCCTTTTCCAATTTCCCTCAACTCCCTTCTCCTCTCCATATCCCCATGTCCTCCGTGTTATTTGTTATGTTCATTTTTTTAACCAAAGTTAACGTTTTATTAAAATCATCAGAAAATGTAATATTCCTCATATTGAGATTTTCTTAATGTCCAGAATTTACATCTTAAGGGTCTCATTTTTAAATATTTTACTAAAATATTCACAGGGTATGTTCCCGACTTACTTTTCTCCCTTCCAGGTTTATTGAGATATAACTGACATATAACATTGTATAAATGTGAAGTGAAATCCTATTTTGAAATAGAAGAAGCAATATGGTGCCTCTAGGAGGCAAGATTTATCATGTTAGATCCATGCTGTGCAATCAATAGGAAGAAGGATGTGGGAGGAAGAGTTACAATATAAGAAAAACACTGACACCACGGTGGTGAGGACTCAGTACAGTGGAAAACATTTCTTTGTTCTACTCTGTACACAGATTTTGCTCTTAAAAAAAGCATATTAAAATTTATCTAGATTTTTGTCTTTGTTTTAAAACTATATGTAAGAAAAAACATGGACAAGGAATTGAAGGCACAGTACTTTCACCTTATTTGCTTTTATAAGTTAGAATTTGGAAACAATGGTTTCTGTTTCCTATTAAGCCACGTATCTGAAAAATAATCTTTCTGGTCATTGCAAACCCTTCTTGGATTTACTTTATTTATTTAGCCGGAGTTAAACTCTGCTAGCTGTTTGCGTGCTCTTTAGGCAAAGCAAACTGGTATATCTCCTCTACATAGAAAATAGGCTCCCCAAGATTTTGATCCCCTCAGTCCTATGAGGCAAAAAGAAGCTATTGAGGTTTGTTCCTTCAGGATGAGAGAAGACTCTCCAAGTCGTCCCAAATTCTATATAAATACTATTATTTTCCACATATGTCATATCTGAAAGAGTTTGGAAAGCATTTCCCTAGAAGATTCGACCCTCAGTCTGTTTTCTTAAAAAATTAAATCCACCCCCCCAAATTTTTTTTTTTGCTTTCTAAATGCAAATTGATAATCTATGTGAATAAGCCCCAAGTTACTTGGACAACTGTCTTTATCTGTAAAAATATGACCCCTTACACATCTCTATACCATGAGCAGTTGTGAGAACTGAAAAGAGAACATAACTAAAAGGAAACGATATATTGCCTAAATCATAGTAGTCACCCAAGATGATTAGCTTTCTTTCTTCTTTCCCCCTAAATCCTAATTTGCCTTTGAACTAAATGCTCACTAAAGTTTAAGCACTTTGAAGTCAGGCACCTTTTTAATGTATCTCAATTCTACAGAGCCCAGAAAAGTACCTGGTACATTAAAAGTTTCTTAGATGTTTTTTCATTTCCTTATCTGAAAACTTTTATACCCACTTTCAAATGTTTCTTTCTTCCAATATTCTGAGAATTAGGAAAGAAACCTTTCTTGGTACATCATTCAGTATGATTTCCCATCTCACCGAAATCATCCTCCAATTCTCTTAAGGGAATTGTGAAAAATTGCATCCGTGCTCCGGCTCGAAGTTCTTCTATAGAATATGGTCTTGATGAGTAAACAAACACCTCAAATGTTTCCTTCTATTATGTGTGTACGTAAAATGTTCAGTCTCGTGTTACTGAAGACCACTATCAACTTGATGTAAGAACTAGTTTCTTGGAAAAAGACAGGAGTGCAAGTCTGACAAGGAGTTTTTTGTTTCTGTTGTTCCGTTATTCCATTATTTTTGCTTGTTTGTTTTACTTATTTTAAATCATAAGGGAGCTGGAAAAGTCATGTCCCAGTTACCTGAGAAGGCAAAGATTAACAAAATGATTATAGTTGTCCAGCTTTTGAGTATAGTATAGATATTTTCTTGCTGTTCTTTTTATTCCTTTCAATCCTCCTCTCTTTCCATGTTAACATTTGTAAACTATTGTTTTCTAATCATTTTCAGAGAATAGCATTTGGGGGAGGAGAGAGGTGGAATTAGTTTAAAAATTCTGTTCAGTGGGATGCCTGGGTGGCTCAGTGGGTTAAGCGGCTGCCTTCAGCTCAGGTCATGATCCCAGTGTCCTGGGATCAAGTCCCACATCGGGCTCCTTGCTCGGCAGGGAGACTGCTTCTCCCTCTGCCTCTGCCTGCCTCTCTGTCTGCCTGTGCTGGCTCTCTCTCTCTCTAACAAATAAATAAATAAAATCTTTAAAAAAAACAAAAAACAAAAAACTTCTGTTCAAAAGCAAAACAAACCCATGGTCTTGGACCTGCCTTTATTCTGGGAAAAGTAACACCAAATTAAACATTCTTTGCCTTTACCCTTCAGTTTTATCTTTGAAATGATTCTATCATAGCTGATCTCTGGGAGGGACAGCTCTTGAAGAAAACTTCCATTTATAATGTCCATAAATGATCCCAAAAATGAGGGAAGGGAAGAAGAAAATTATATGCACAGAGCTTTATTTAGTCTCTAGAATCATAACCCAAAAGTGAGCTGGTCAACCATAAGAACGGGGAGTGGGTGGGGATTGGTGTTGCTCTTGGTGTAAGATTACCTGGTTTCAGTTGGTCTTTGCCCAGAGGTTCCCTAGAGCCTCTCACAGCCCTATTCAGCAGGGAGTGAACTAGCAGCAGCTACTACTGTGTGGCTAGGGAATATCCCAACGTGGTTGGCTTGATCCCTCTTTCTCAGAGGAGAGAGCAGATGAGGCATGACACAAATGCTTTGGGAGTCTTGTTGAGAAATTGAAGTAAATTGGAAGAGAACAAACGGGTAGCATCAGGGAGTTCTCAGCTCCCGAAACCTGATCAGGTGTCCGTCCTGAGAGCCTCCTCCCTGCTCATCTTCCCCAACCTCTACCTCTCTGTGCTCTCTGAGAGCACACATCTGATGGCATCTCTCCCTGTTTCCAAAGTCCCAGCCTCTTTGTGGAACATAAAATATCCCATAGGAGTTGCCTCCCGCCTGCCTGTGTCTTGGCTGTTATCTCTCTACACCGTCAGTTACCGCTCTGGCGGAATCGAACAGCTGACTCGCCCTTCTGCAGTCTTTGACATCTGTTGTTCCTCTCATTGGAGAGCCATTTGTCCTTTTGTGCTCCCAGGAGTCAATCACTTCCTTGTTTGTGTTCTCTTTGCATTTTGTGCATATTTTTGTTATTGTATCTCACAGAGGACATCTTAGGTTATTCATTGACAAGTCCCTTTTCTACTTCAGATTGCTCCATATGGCCACACAAGTGTTTTACCCTCCAACTCCAGAGAACACTGTTCACGCTATAGAATACATGAGCTGTCAGTGTGACGGCTCTGCCTGTACTACGGGTATTAACAACAGTAGCTGCTTTTTATGGAATAGAAGTCAAGCACGACTCCTCTGTCATCTCATTATTTCTGTGTAACAAACCCATGGAAGTGAGCACCATTCCTACCTTGAGTTTGTGGATGGGGAAACAGAAGCCCATAGATCATAAGTAATTTGCCCAAGGTCTTCTTATATATTGTGAATGCTTTAGAGCAAGGTCTGGATCTAAAACTTCTATCTGTCTCCGATGCCTCACACAGTGTTTAGAACACAGGGACACATGACACACTTTTAGCTGAATGAATGAGTGAGCAGATGAATGAGGAGCCTGAGGCGGGAAGCGCTGACCCTCCTCAATGCCTGGAAAGGCTTCACAGAGCCAGGAGTCTTTGGGTGGCACAAAAAAGCTGGAAGGTGAACAAGTTTAAGCAAAATGGAAGTTATAGGCTCAAACAATTTAAATAATATATGTAGGTCTCAGAAAGAAAGTGAATTCTCTGCCGTTCATTCAATAGTTATTCATACAACAACTCTATGTCAGAATCTTGCCACCACCGAACTTGCATTCTAGCAGAGGGAGACAAGTAATAAAGAATGGAGGTATAGAGTAGGTTTCAGTGATATATCACAGGAAAAGAAAACTTAGAGCAGGGGAAGGGTGATGGGGAGTTGGTCACTGGGAAATTTAGGACAGTGTACCCCTTACTGAGAAGAAACACTGCAACTTGAGTAAATACTTGAAGGGGACCAAGCAGTTAGCCAGGTGGGTATCTAAGGGAAGACTAACCCTGGCAGATAGGAGACCTCGGTCCTAGTCCCTAAAGTAGGAGGTAGTCCCTAAATCCCACCAGATTGTCAAAAGACATCGAGAAGTCTGTATATCTGTAAAACAGACAAAAAAGGTAAAACAGACAAAAAAGAATGCCAGTTCAGTTTGAGTTTTGAGGTGTGATTAGAAGTGTCGCCATCACAGCCAGCTGTCAAGGTGGTGAGGTAGAGAAGTGTTTGTGACGAAAGAAAATAATAAATATTACACGAAATATGCTTATACTAAAGAAGTATCCGTTCCCTGATACTCAAATTTGACTGAGCTCTAGCCTGTATTTTCGTTTGCTCAATTTGGCAACCCTGATCTAAAGCAGAGCGAGAGAGAGGAATCTGTCTTGTACCTCTGCCTTTCGCTGCAAATCGCTGCTATTTTCCCTCCTAGCAGTCTGCTTCTTCCACATGGCAGGAAATTTCAGAGCTTCTGAGCTTAATCCCACAAGCTTTGCCATCAGTGGAATCTGATTCATATGCTCTATAGTTCCAAGTTAAAGAACCCAGGGCAAGACTTTAAATAACCTAATAAGAGTTGAAGATGCAATGGCCAAGAGAACTGGATAAAACAATAGCATCCACTTGGGTCCCCCAAGTACCTTCAGCAATGTTAGATGGGGCAGCTCCCAAAGGAAGAAATAATACTTCCTCAAAGACAGGGATCTTTCCACTATAACCTCATAGGGCAGAAGGGAAAGGGAGCTTTCTTGGGCCTTTTTCATAAGGGCACAAATTCCAGTCATGAGGCTCCACGTTCACGAGCCTGACCACCTTCCAAGCCCCACTTCTTAGCACCATCACCATGGGGACCAAGTTTTAACATGAATTTGGGGGAATGCAAACATCCAGACCGTAGCAAGTGGGCTATGTGCACACAAAAGATATCCATACTTAGAGTACCTTGGCATATCCATGCACTAATTGCTTAATTATTTTCACTGATGGATAGAAGAATAAGATCCCCCCAAAGTGAACCTTCCAAATGTAACCAGGATTTGAATCTGTGTTACCTATATTTTTCTATGTGCTTGTATGTTTTGTTTCAAAGTGTTCTCTTTATAAATTATTATTTCATTACTGAAACTCATATTATTCTTAATGTCTTAACATATATCAAGTGCCTTTGGGGAGAGATCTTCCAGAAGCATGCTTTGTAATTAATGGTTGGAACTTCTCAGAACTCATAATTTTTCACAATAACCCGTCATTGAGATAGTCCCATTTTGCTGTTCGCAGTGCTGACCTTCCCATCCTGACTTCTGTGCTGCTTGAATGGACGTAGATTTCCTATCATAGAGTTGAAGTCCCCTGGATTACAGAAGTTGGAGTAAAAAAAAAAAAAAAAAAAAATAGTGTTTGGGTGTCCTACAGGGCCTGCACACCTGCAGCTCTCTCTCTCACAGAAGCTGTCACACTGATGACAGTAATTTCACAGAATTCAAGTCATTTATCAACAGATTTTGCAATGCTTCTTGCTGGATAATTACGAGGTGTCACCACTATAGCCGGCCGTTGGGGTGCTGAGGTGGTAAAGTGTCTGTGATGAAGGAAATTTGCAAGCAAACTTGGGTGAGAGAGAGTTTCTCTAGCAGGAGAAGAAGAGGATGTGTGGATTTTGGTGTTCGGAGTCACGGGAGGCCGTTTGGCTCCACGTGGCTGAATGGAAATTGTGCCCAGGGGTCACAGCCCAAACCCATCAGAAACCACACATTATAGCTTGAAGCGTCCTCTCCATGTCCCCTGTGGAGTCAGGGCATCTTTATTTCATAGATCATTTATTCTTCCCATGGAGGGCTTTCATAAAAGAACAGTCTGGAATACTTATCGAGGTGCTTGGGACATTAGCATGTGTGAGCCCTCCGTTTGGGGGACCTTATCTCCACCACCCAGGTTTTGCACCGTCCCTTTCCGTCCAGACAAATCAACCTGTTGGTTAATTTGTCCATAAACTGAGCCTTTACATTTCTCTGGAGACCTATTCACTAACCCTTCCTGGAGTCAGGTTTTTATTCGGTAGCTCTGCTCTAATAACATTCAATGCAGAATTGCTACGGTCCTTTCTCTGTCATAGCATATAAACACATGCTGATGGGAGGCAAAGCAAAGAAGAAATACGTTTGTTGGCTTTGTCAGAGTCGCTTCCTGACCACTTTCACAGGCTCTGCTTAATGAATCCACCCACGTGTGGAAAAATCCGCAAAGAGGGGCTTACCAAAAAATAATGTAAGTAATCTGTGGTAAGATTTTGTGGTTGATACCCCTAAAGGCCCAATACTCTAAATATCATCAGATATTTCCAGATCTGTACCAGAAATAAAAATAAGTAAAAATGAGTTTCTCTTCTCTTTTCTTGCAAAATACTCACATGCCCCTCAGCTCATTCCAGAAGAGGGAGGATTCCAAATAAACCCCACACGGGCTCCAGACAGGTTGAGGTGTGAGATCGGTGGGTCTGAGGCATTGGACAATATCCCCAATACTAGCCCCTATTATTCTTTTTGTCACTTGATTTCAGCATGGCTCTACCCATGGAGAGCCAAGTGACCTCATGGGCAGTGGGAAAGGGAGTTTTCATAGCCTCTGCTCACAGTTTTAAGAAACAAGTTTTCACCCTTGTAGTGTTTTAACAAGTTTCTCCAAAGACTCTCTTCCCTGCCACTAGACCCAAAGTTTTTCTTTTTTCCCAAGCCCCCCAAATGGCTGATCCATGGGGGGATAATGCCCAGTGCCTCACCCCTGAGTTCCTGTGTTCACTAAAGATAACCCGAGGCGGGGGAGCCGGGACACTTTCCCAGAGTAGATTTGTTCTCTTTGTCCACTAGCCAAGGCGCTGTTAAGGAGAGAAGGGTACTGGTTGTTCAGCTTGTTTGTCCAATCCCTCCCCTCCCCATCCTTTGTTGTCTGTCAACTCAAACTCCTACCGGGACACATTGGGAGAAAAGCTGTCACCATGAAAGGCTTCAGCTGCCTTGCAGTGCGGAGTCCCCCTTGCCAGCTCCCCCGGCCCGGGCACTGGCATTAACGCTGTGCTTCCATTTAGAGCAAAATGAAAGGGTGAAATGAATGGACTTAAGCCCTTTTACGTTTCCTTTTCAAGCACACCCCACCTCTAGGCACCCCCAAAATGGCCTCCTCAGGTTTTTCTCGCCTCCTTTTCTAGTATGAAGACAATGGTGTAGAGAAGGAACAGGGCTGCTAAAACTTAAAAGGCTTCAACACTGGATTTTTTATGCAAATCCAGAATGCTGTTTAACAGCGGAATAGGGAAATTTCCTCCTTTCATAATATTAATTTATGTAGTGCCTGTCCCAGTTTCCTTCCTCTGACTCTGCGTGAATGCCTTAGACCCACTTAATGAGATGCACTTTTCATTTTCTTTCCAAAGATCTTTGTGAGTTTGGGGGAACCTGAGAGAAGGGAACTAGTCTTACGCTGCCTTTGAAAGGTGGCAGAGCCCTAGCCAGCCAGGACTTTCCAGTGGTGAGGGGAAAAGACGTGTGGCTAAGTAGGGGTTCATATCCCTTTGCCAAGTTGGGGAGAAACGTCTTCCCGGTGCATCTGAATATTGCAAACTCATTCTCTTTCTTCCGCCTTTTCAGTAGGCTGCTGATTCTCTCTTTATTCACCTCTTCTCCCTCATGAGCAAAGGACTGCTACTGGCTCCAAAGCCAGCCACTTGTTAAACTCTTTTTGAAACAAGACATAGATCATCATTAGCCACAAGTTTGGACACTCCTTGTGTTAGAGGGGAAGGGGGAAAATAAAAGGTAAATCTGGGACGTGGCATAAACTAACCCAGGCTTAAGGAAATGGTATCAGTATAATGGGCCACCCCTCCTCATCCGGTACACCTGCACCATTGCCACCGGCAAGGACTTGGTACAAATTACCCCGTTCTTTATGTTATTGCCCTGTTTCCATTCTTCTATTTCCTCTAACTTACCGACACTATTTACTGCTGTGTTCTCACCACACTTCCTCTAACATACAGGTTCCCAAGCATTTCTTTGTAACTAGCCACTGTTTATGATGAAAAGTAACACAAAGAGCAGAGCAGAGAGGAGTCGAAGGCATTGTCGGAAACACCCCCATGAAACCCTTCATGGGATCTGAGCCCCAGCGCGTACTTCTGTATGTGATGCTCCTAATGACGAATGCACTTCTCCCCATCTAGCTGGTAAACCAAAACTCCATCCCACTCTTCAGGGCCCAGCAAGAAATCATCCTGCTCTCTCCAACATGCTGTTTTTTGCAGGCACATATTTCCATTCTCTCTGCTTTCAAAGTAGCCTAGATAGCCCTGCTTGAGTATTGCCTTTCACAGCCCACTGCCCAGTTAGCCCACCAGCTCCCCAAGAATGTGAACTATGTCTTTCATCTTTAGAGCCCTGGAGTCTGGCACGTAGGGAGGAGCGAGTAAGTGCTTTCCAGAGTAGGCTTAAATAGACTTCTTGCCACCTCTTTCTCACCCTTCCATTTTGCCTGAATTTGTGCTAATTGTCCCAGAACATTTCCTCTATCTTTATCGGGGCCAATTGAGATAATGATGCCTACCAAGCTTCTTTGAGAGTTTTCAGTGATAAGAATATTAAGCAGACTACATGTGAGTGTGTTTGAGTGCTTTTAAGAAGCTTCCACGTATATGATAGCATATTTATTATTTTGCCAACTAGATTATCGTAAACTTTTTTTTTCTAACTCAGAAACAGAATCTAGACTTACTTTGTTTGTCCTTCAGCAATTTACATAATTCTCTGCTCTGACATTCTTTTTCCTTATCTGTGAAACATAGGAAATGAGTGAGAGTCTCTCTAATGTTTCTTTTCGGACTAGAATGATCACCGAGGATTAGCTCCATTGTGAGGGGCAGGTAAAGTCAGACTGGGAAGCAGAAGGAAAGAAATAGAGTCGATGTAACCATCATAGACTTCAAGATGCAAAATCCCACAAAGGGCTATTTTGATTAGTGCTCTTGGTTGCCAGCTGCGACTCCAGCTATAGTGACCGGGGCTGAGGGATAAATTGCCCTCCTCATTAAGAAGCTGAGTTGAGAAATGTACTGGGGTGAAGTCAGGGACAGAATGCAGAGCGCTGACAATCTTCTCCTTACCAACGATAAATCATTTCTTTCCTCCTCTTGAGGTTATCCAATGCAATACACAAGAAAGCCCCCTGTAAAATGTGTATTTATTGTGTTTGTTTTTATGAGATAATATTTGGCAAAATATAGTAAATAGTTCTCTCTTGGTATTAGCATTCGGGGGGCCCCCCTCGGAAAGGTCCCCAGCAAGAAGTGAAGTATTGTGTATGTAGTTTTGAGCATGCTTTCACATTCCACTGATTAGTTGTGCAGACTTGTTTCAAGCCAGGTTCTTCAAAATGCAAACCTATGCATAAATGTCTAACATAAAAGCATTCGCCTGTAACATGGGTTGTAGAAGGATGATGATGATGATGATGATCATTGTTATTATTATATTTTTTAAAAAAGATTCATCCGTGGGTTTATACATGGGTTTATAGGATGTACCAGATCCAAAAAGAAATAAAGATCTCAAAACATTTTCAGTGATATGGTACTTATGAGTAAATACATTATTGTTTTTGCTGCTATCTTTGATTCTGATTGATTTTTCCCCCTTTTATGTTTTAGAGTCAGTGGGTAAGAACATTCAGCACCGTAAAAGAAACTGATTAATATAAACATACATTATTTTCCCCAATTTGTCTTTCACTTATGCTATAAAATACCACTTGGGATATTTCAGTCTTGCTCTGATGTTTTGTCAGTCCATCCAGGAGATTCTGGTAATAGAGACAGTTGATTTACCCTGCTGTTTCTCATCCAAGTTCCATAGGACCAGCTAAGCCAAACATGCAAATTATATGTAAATGTGCTGGACCTTGGCAATTTCATATATACTTGCTGGGGTGGCTTTGCCCTTGGTCAGCTGTAGTTGTACCTATACTTTTTTTTTTTTTTTAAGATTTTATTTATTCATTTGACAGAGGGATAGAGAGCACAAGTAGGCAGAGCGGGAGGCAGAGGGAGAGGGAGAAGCAGGTTCCCCCCTGAGCAGGGAGCCCAATATGGGGCTCGATCCCAGGACCCCGGGATCACGACCTGAGCCAAAGGCAGTCGCTTAACCGACTGAGCCACCCAGGTGCCCCCCTATACCTTTTTTAACCTTGTGAGTAGAAGCTGCTCTCATGCTGTTTTGGATTCAGTACCAAATTCAATATTTCTTTTAAGTTATGATGTTTTAAATTCTAAGCTTCATTTTAAAAAACTAAAACTTTGTTTAAAAAAAAATAAATCAACCAACTTTCTACCAAAAAGGAAAATGTGGATTATATATTCTTACAATTTTACACTTATAATGACTTCTCTTCTTTTTACTCTATCTCTTCTTTATCCTTTTCATCTCTAAGCCCCTGATCAATTCCCCCTCCTTCCCTGCACTCCGTCAGTGCCACAGCTCCTTCGACACGGTCTGTGACCAAGTGACGTGGGATGATGACCAGCCTGGGTTATAGTTGGCCAGCTGGTGGCCTCGAGCAGCAAACCTCACTCTTTACCTAAAGCTCTATCAAAAGAAGAAAACTGACTCGGGACTCATTATAAATTAAGAGCCTTTGTCTTTCCAAAGTAGCAAATACTTTTACCTACAATTCTGAGTGTGTGGAAGGTGATTTTAAAGTGGCTACTGATTTACAAATGTCAAAATTAAGGCTCTTGGTTTTTTCAAGTCATTAGGAATTGCATTCTCTCTTTAGGATCCTGCTAATGACTTCCCCCCCATAACTGGCTTGGCCCAAGAATGTACAATAAGAAAACAAAGAAACAGCACCAGGGATGGGAGGACCAGACCACACCAACTTAAGTGAAACTGTCAACCCCCCAGGGAGGCATTAATAGTTTATTGGGTATGGGAGATGCATAGCAAAGTAAGGGAAGAAAGCTAATAACCTTTAACATTAAGAAAAATAACTATTATTGTGACCAGTGTAGCATGAAGCACAAACAGAATACTCTCTGGGCAACAAAAAATAACGTGTAGCCCACCAGAGCAATTAATAAAATGAAAGCACAGTTTCTTGCAGATGGATATGTAGGAGAATAATGGCGCGGGGCTGCGCTGAGCTGTCATGCATCAGATACTACATCTGTTATGGAAATCAGGGGAAGTGGGGGCCTTTTGTTCATGCGAGAGCCCTCCCAACAGGGATTTGGCTGGAGTAGATTTTCTTGTTATTAAACATGATTTCTAGCTAGTCGAGAGCAGATGCTTCTGCAGCATTTGGAACTAATAACCAACCTTCAAGTGCACGCCACCCCGTAAAGAGGCTGGTACTGTTGGAGAGACCAATTTCAGCTCAAAGATAATGTGTACAGTTCAGTTTCTACTTTGCACATGAATGACACTGATACCAGAGGAACCTTCGGCCCCAGAGTTTGCCAGAAACGGTCTGACGACAACGCTGACCCTAAAGAAGATCAGAGCTTTCCAGGTATACTTGTGAAGGACAACTCGGAATCAAAAAAGCCATGCTGTAGACTAGTGGGAGAGCGGGGAATTGGAGTGAAGGGAAAGACATGCAAATTCTGTGCTGTATCCAGCAGGTCCACTTAGCCCAGGTCCTTGCCATGCTCCCACAACTGGACTGTGACTTTGGTTAAATGAAAAGGATTCCTGGGGCCACAGGTCACCACCTGATCACTGAGGAAAAGCACCTCCTCTTGAGAAACCACCTAGATTCAGCTGGCCAGCATGTTACTCCTGACTTTCTGGTTTTTTTTTTTTTTTAATTTATCTCCCAACGCAACACATTAATTTAATAACAGCAACAATACCATCAGAATAGATCCAACGTTGTTTCTATCCTAACTATTGTGTAGATGTTTGCCTCTAAATAACAACTAGGCCTTTGTATCAAAATCTTTGCAGCTATAAATAAAGTCTAAATTAAAATAAAGAAGTTCTTGAAGGGTGCCTGGGTGGCTCAGTGGGTTAAAGCCTCTGCCTTCGGCTCGGGTCATGATCCCAGGGTCCTGGGATCGAGCCCCACATCGGGCTCCCCGCTGAGCAGAGAGCCCTCTCTCTCTGCCTGCCTCTCTCTCTGCCTGCCTCTCTCTCTGCCTGCCTCTCTGCCTACTTGTGATCTCTGTCTGTCCAATAAATAA
>ML102555.1:19762-55934 GCA_003697995.1 Taxidea taxus jeffersonii
AAAAAAAAAAAAAAAAAAAGGAAGAAGAAAAGAAAGTGTATCAAATCAATTGTTTTATGTATCAGTGTCTACTCAGTGGTTTTGCTGGTGTAGATGAATAGTAAGAAAGGCCAACATCTTCTTATTTACTACCACCACAGTGAATCATTTTAAACCCTCTACGAACATCTTAAATTTTATAAGGAAGCATTCATTTAGCTACACGAAATCCATTTAAACCAAGGTCCAAGAAAGCAGAGAAAAAAATCAAAAGAAAAGGAATATTCCACACCTTGGAAGTAGATCTGTGAAGAAAAATGAAATATTCATAATGTGTTACTGTAAAACAGTTTTCATGGGATTATGTGGGAAAGGCTATATCCCATATGGTGTTTCCAGACTGCATCCCAGAGAGCTACCATAAGGTGAGAGAGCTGGCTTGACAGAGGCGGCGTCCATCTGCACTTGGAGAAGCTGCCGCCGCGGCCGGACCAGAGCTCCTCCGTATCTGGACATGGCTCAAGAGCGGGATATTCTTCTTCCAGACCACACAGCGACTGTCCTTGGCTTTCGTGGAGATGATTGCATCAGACTCCGCCTCTCAGAAAATGTAAATAGCTACCTCCCCACTACAAACATGATTGCCATGTTGGTTGCTTCCTCTCTACATACATTTCTGTGGGACTCTTTTATCCATACTGCTCCTGAGCCTCACTATTCACACCCTTCTTCCTCTTTTTATATTTCAGTAGACCCATTTTCTCCCTCTCATTCCTAAGAAAGCACAAAACTGGAATCTGAATCTGGCAGGCGCCATTCTTCAGGAACTTCATGTACTCATTGAAGACCTTAAAAGCGTGAATGTGTGCTCAAATCCATGGAGTTTCAATGGCAAACACAGTAACATGGTGTGTTTCTGGTGTAGCGCATAGAGCCCATCTTCGAGGTCTTGTGTTCAGGAAGGTTATTTTTACATGAGATGTAAGGCAATGTGTTTGGGCAGGGAGGGGTAAGTCTGTGGAAAACTAAAGAACTCATTTCCTGTGGAAAGAGGGCAGCTTCTATTCAGCACCGCATTTGATTTGTGAGTGATAGGAACTACTTTTAAAAAAGCGCTTAAACTCCATCAAGGTCAAGCTAAACGTAGGTATGGCCACTGGCATATGTATTTCTATTCTCAGGAAGATGGTTAGAATGTGACACTGATATTAAATTAAGCTCAGTGAAGGACCAAAGCAGAGAACAGCCTCACTTGCTCAAGACAGAATGTTGGTTTTCCCAGTCACCCAACACAGGCAAGATTTTCCCTCAGGAGAGCTCCTGTGTAGGGAACTCGCACATTGTATGAAGGACAAATCAAGCGACTTCCAAATCTAAGGTAGAAATCTAGGGACTTTTCCAGCCACACCAGGATCAGTTCTTCCTCAGTCCTATATTTCATCCACCTCTGAAAGACTTTTTTTTTTTAAGTGTCTGGTTAAAGCAGAAGTATGTATGTAAAATGGACCTACTAAGTAAATAAGTAATGCATATTAAAAATAAAGAATAAAAATCAGCAAGAACAATTGTGGGAGGTAACTGTAGTTGCAGGAGACATGCTTCCTTGGCTTTTATACTCACCAGCTATGTGTTCTTGGAAAACCCCATTTAACATCTCTTGACCTATTTCAGCATGGATAAAATAAGGGAGGTAAGCTATATTAATCTAGTCACAGGTGTATGTCCATCTCACATTAGCAGCAGGCTCATTCTTCAAATGAATTCAACTGTAGAACTCACTAACAGTAGACAAAAGTGAGTTGCGTGCATGGAAATATATGAAGCACTTGACATCTTGTTGAAATTACAGCAGAGGCTTTCCAAGCACATTTTGAAACCACTGGACAAAATTATCTCTAAATTTTTTCCTATTATTGAGAGAGATCGTAAGTTCCACACAAATTCAGATTCTTGATTTACTAGACATACACTGAATTCTACCCAAAATGGTGATAAAATAATATTTTTCCTCAAAATAAACTCCTTCCACAACTTCATCATCATTATTAATAATCACCTATTAAGTACCTATTGTATGCTGAACATTGTCCTTGCTTTCAAGGAGCTAGTAATAAATTTGTGAAGATGAGATTTTTTTTTCTTGAGTGAATAACTATAATTATAAACCAACTAATAAAAATGATAAATAAACATTACAAATAATAATCATGTTAATAACTTTATGTGGCTCATCTGCTAATAAATGAGGTCGACTTTACTGTATCGTCCAAATGACATTGACTCAAACTCCTAATTCTATAATATCCTCCAGTTATTTCTAAGACTCCCCAAGGGTCTTTTTGCTCACAAAACAGTTCGTCTATTAAAATCAGTCTTTACCTTCAGTCAATAACTAGCTGCTATGATTTTTTTCTGTGGCTACAGTTGCCTCTGCTAATGTCATTATTCTCCAAAGTGTGCAGGAGACCCTCTTCCTTAGCTTACTGCCAAGTGTCTTCAGGAGATGGCCAGTGTTACTGATGCTCCAGAAGTCCCTCCTTCAGGAGCCATAGTAGTTTTAATTGCTATGGAAGTGAGGAAAGATGCCTCCCCTTCTCAAGAATATGCCACATCTGTTTAGTGGATCTTCAGAGCATCATTGCACAAATCCAGAGTCCTGAAATGCCTCTTGAAAGTTGACACTTAGATTTTCCACTCTTCATCTTCTGGTATAAACTCTCAGTGAAACGGTTCAGCTCAACTATCAGTAACTTAACGCCTGCAATTAAGTAAATAATGCTTTCATAGTTTCCCCCCAAATAATGGATGAGCAACCACTTCATTGGTGGAATTAAAGGTGCATTTTGAAGATTTTCTTAAACAAAGTGTATCACTCAAGATAGGGTAGCAGTTATGTAGGACTAACAAACAATCTCTAAATCTTAGTAGCTCAAAAAATCAAAGATTAATATCATGCTCATGCTCTCTTTAATCTAAATAAAGTTAAGTAAAGTTAAATCTAATAAAGTTAAAGGTTAACTTTATATTAATGGGCTTTTAGAGTTAACAAGCTCTGGTTCACCAAGAAGAGATAATTTGGTGATTTGAGGGGCTCTTCTATAATACCTTCTAGAATCAGATTGTAGTTGCAACAACTATGGAGTATAATGCTGGTTGCTAAGGTAAAGAGAAAGAATTTGGAAAATCATACATTGATTCAATGCTTAAAGGCAAGTGTAACATGTCACTTAAATTCAAAATTCATTGGCCAAAGCAAAGCATGAACCCACACCTAACTTCAAGGAAGCAGAGATGTGCAGTCCCACCATATGCCCAGAAGGTAGATCTGGAAATATTTGATTAAAACTAATGTTTGCCACATCCAAAAACTATCTTCCACAAAAGCGAGTTGGAGTCTTTTCCTTACAGAGACAGAAAACAGCTTGTAATTTGAAAAGCCATACTTGCTGTCCCTTTCCACTTCTCAACATTAAAAAAAAAAAAAAAAATCAAGAATTAGTATAATACAACAACTTGACTAATGATTGTTAAAACAGTTCAGAGGCAGGAGTGGTTGTTGACACTGGAGAAGTTATGGAAGACAGCAGGAAAGATATAGAATATGAATTGGATCTTGAGGAAAGGAGTTAGACTTTTTTTTTTTAATTTTTTTTAAATTTATTTGTCAGAGAGAAGGAGAGAGAGAGCACACAAGCAGGCAGAGAGGCAGGCAGAGGCAGAGAGAGAGAAGCAGGCTTCCTGCCGAGCAAGGAACCCATGCGGGACTCGATCCCAGGACCCTGGGATCACGACCCCAGCCGAAGGCAGCAGCTTAACCCACTGAGCCACCCAGACGTCCCAGGAGTTAGACTTTTAAAAGTATTGGGGGGGGGGGACGCCTGGGTGGCTCAGTGGGTTAAGCCGCTGCCTTCGGCTCAGGTCATGATCCCAGCGTCCTGGGATCGAGTCCCGCATCGGGCTCCTTGCTCGGCAGGGAGTCTGCTTCTCCCCTCCCCTCTCTGCCTGCCTCTCTGCCTACTTGTGTGATCTGTCTGTCAAATAAATAAATAAAATCTTTAAAAAAAAAAAAAAGTATTGGGGGGGATTTTTGTGGAATCACATACCTGCAAACACAGAGGCAAAAGTGGACAGGGAGTAAGTGGGGGAAAGTGAGTAGAGCAGCTTGCTTCACTAGGTGGTTTGTAGAATAGTAATCAGTGATACAACCTTGGAGTGGTGGTTTGGAAACCAATTGTGGGAAGCCATGATAAAGAATTTGACCTTTGTTCTGTAGAAAATGAGAAACTATTAAAGGTTTTGAAGACAGGATGATGAGTGCAATGTAAAAAGATAAATGTGTTCATGGAGAAGTTGATGGATTGGAAGAAGAAAGGATGATAGAAAGTCATTAGTCCACTATTGCCATCATCAAGGCAACAAAGATGGCGACAGCAGCAATGGGGGGAAAACAGCTGGGGAAAACTTGATAGGGGAAGATTTTAATAGGTTTGGCTGGGTGACTGAAGCAAAGGAGAAGGGAGAATAACCAGGTTTGTGCCTCCTTATTTCTCTAGTTAACACTGTCTCAACTGATAGCATTTTCTCAGTGTTGTGTGTGTGTGCGCGTGTGCGCACGTGTGTGTGTGTGTGTGAGAGAGAGAGAGAGAGAGAGAGAGAGAAAGAAAGGGGGGAGAAGGAGAGGGAGACAGAGAGAGAGGAGGAGAATGGATATCTGTGGATGTGCTTGTAAATTTTTTTTTTCATCCAGCTATATATATTAACTTGGCTGTAGGTACTGTTTAAAGAGATTCAGTGCCCAATAAATTGTATAGTGTTATGTTGATGAGTGCCTACCATTTTTAGTATAAATGGAGAATTTTCTTGTTAAATAGTATATTATTGAACTACTAGGACCATTTACTTTCTTTTTTTAAAGATTTTATTTATTTATTTGTGTGTGTGTGAGAGAGAGAGAGAGAATGCATGAGCAGGGGAGAGGAAAGAAGGGAGAGGGAGAAAGCAGGCTCCCAATAAGGGGCCAATCCCAGAAATCTGAGATCACCACCTGAGCCAAAGATAGATAGATACTCAGCCAACTGAGCCACCCAGGCACCCCAGGGCCATTCCCTGATTTCAGTGCTTTACTCTTAAAACTCCTTGTCTTGGGCTTCTCAGTTCAAGTTGCCCCAAAACAGTCACTAGATTTGGCTCTTTGGTTATTTGGTGTCAACAATTCTATCTTACCAGGTCAAATTATACCTCCAGATATCGCCCCCCAACACTGCCACCTCCCATCCCGCACAGACAGCCCCTTGATCAGAGTCAATACCTCAAGTTTTGCCATATTTTGCCTTCCGACATATTTCCAACAACATAACACTAATATTTGGGAATGTTTTCTTTCAGTTTATTCAAGAGGTTTTGCTCATGGTGCTTTTCCAGCTGATGGCTTCTGAGTATCCCCACGGCCAGCTGAAATTTTTGCAGATGTACCCTACTTTCTCTACTCCATCCTCAGTCCAGCAACTTTGGGCTGTAGTAGGTAGTATTATTCTTATTAGAGTCAAAAATTAAGCTTTGTTCCTGCTCCTGCTCCCTATTTTTAAGAGCTGCCCACAGTTTGTGCTGCTAACTAGAAAACACGACTCAAGATATTTACATTTTATACCCAAGGACTTGAGCAGTAGAGCTCTTCCACAGTGAACAGGGGCAGTCACCAAGTTATCTAAGCCATCTTTATTTGCAACCTTATTAAAGTCACCATTGTGTCCAAGTCAATTATTTGTAAGAAAGTAGATAATTCTTGAAGGAATGGTGCTCTAAAGAATTCCAATATTTTTCTCTTAAAAATAGTTTACTAGCCATCTATCACTGTGAGTAACACCAAATCCATTTTTAAGCATCATCTGAACTACAGTATACTGATGATTGTACCATACTGGTGTAAGAATGCACCAATCACAAACAGCATTGGGAGTAAATACATTACCATGCTCCAGAGTTTGGGGCCATATTTGGCTTGGCACCAGTGATCACAGTCTTAACCACCACTCTTGAGTTATTTTGCTTATAAAATGTCAAAGCACTAAACAACTTTAATAAGACAGTGTGGTGCGGCCATAATAACAGATAAATACATCAGTGGAATAGAAAGTAGATTCCAAAAGGACTTTAATGTCTTTGAGAGAATTTGTATATAATGATGGTAAGGAAAAGTTGAAGTATTCAATAAATAAGGCTGGGAGAACAGAATGCTTTGGAGGGAAAATAAATGGTAAATAAGTAAATAAATCTCACTTCAAATAATACACAAAGATAATATTGGATGACTTAAAAAATAAATGCAAAACACCAAAACTGTAAAAAAAAAGCAATAGAAATAATGTAGAATTATTAAAATATGATTGTACTTTCATTTACATTTTATACACTATTATGGAAGCATGAAAAATAAGGCTTATCTATGTGTGCTAATCTGGAAAGACATCTATATTCATTAAAAATAATTTTTATCATCTGTGTGGTGATATAAACAGGATTAACTCCATTTATGTAATGTATGTGTGACTATATCAACACGCACACACACACACACACACACACACACACAGAAACAGGTGAGGAAAGAGGACTAACCGTACCTGCTAATAGGAGACTGGTGAGGAAGGAGTTTGTGAGTAAATAGGAAATTATCTCTTTTTCATTTATATTTCCCTTGACAGCCTATTCTGTATTTTGTTTATAAAGATCAAGCAGAAACTTCAATTCTTTTGAAATAAAAGAATGTGCCACCCCTTCAAATAAAAAATATGCCATTTTATGTTATTTTATGCGGATGACACGAGACAAGGAGAACGTCATCAGTTACTGCCAGAAGTCCTTCCTGTGTCGTTAGGTGAGCAATCATTTCTCCCCTGCATTTGAGCAATAACCTACTAATTCATCTCCTTCTGCAGTGCAGAGCCCTTTATTCCCTCCAATCAGTCCTCACAGAGAAGACATGTGGAGATCAAACCCACAACCCCTGGCTGTGTCGCTTTTGACGTCACTTCACGGAATCTCCTATCTAAATTGCTGTAATGTTTTAAAACACTCCGTGTTTTTTCTGGTATCACATAACACACTTCTTCATTTACTATCTGCTTCACTACTCTGTTAGCCTCATGAGGATGGGGCCAGGTCTGTTTTGTTCCATACAAAAGCTTCATCATCTAGCACAACGCCTGGCATGATGTTGGTAAGTAGATAGTAAGTTAAATATTGAATGCATGAATGAATGAACTGCATGAATGAGTGAATTGCCTGATTAAGCAAATATGGGTTACACGAACAGACTATGAACAGACTATTTAGGACAGATACCAACGAATTACAAAGTAGATCCACCAAGGAGAAAATAGAAACCATTAATATCGTTTTCACGCAACCAGAAGGGGATTTAAACACTCTTAGCCAGAGAAGAAGCAGTCAATGAATGAACACAATCTCCTGATTTTCTTAGAGTCTTTTTGAACAAGAAGCATGCCAAGAAGTGCTAAGAGATGAAGGTCAAATTTGTTATTTACAAAGCTGCCTGCGTTTTCCAGCTGTATTTCAGGTCAGGACTGGCAAGATAACAGAACACCCAGGGGAGATCTTCTTTGATTCTGTAAATGAATGTTCTAAAAGAAACATACTGGTGCAAGACATAACCCTTCAGAACCTGGAAGGAACATAATGCAGGGCTGGCCTGAGGGAGGGAAAAAAAAATCAATAGCTTTAACAGTGAATGAGACCAGCTTCTTTACAGCTAATGTTGGCAAAGGGGAAACCCTCAGGGGCACTGATATTGGCACTGTCTCCATCAATTTCCTCTGTCTCTGCTTGATAGCAGATACCAGCAGGGTCTGGGATGCAGCGGGGTTAGCCAAGCCGGGGAGGGGTAACAGGGGAAGCCCAGCCGGCTTGCAGAGATGATTTCCCCCTGCTTAGTTCCCTCTGCTCAGCCATTGGAAGCCCATGGGGCATCCACCAGGCGAGAGCCTGACCCTGGGAACATTAATTATATTTCTGAATCGAAATTAGGTCTTGAGTCATAAGCTTTCTCTTCACCAGCCATTGTATTCTAGCTGCAGAATGGAAAAGAAATCAAAAGGTTTTCATAATTAAGATTCTACCATGGAGGCTTGATCTTCTCAAACCATGGAAAGAACTCCTAGGCATGGTCCTTTTCGATCTGATGGGTTAATGATAGATGAAGGTTTTAAAGCTAAACTTTTTCCCTATCACAGGGGTCTGTGCTCTCCTCAAGAAAAAGAAAACAGTTTCCCATGACAGTATCCATTCATCAAAATCAATAGCCATAAAGGCAATTTTTTGTTGTTGTTGTTTTTTGAGTTAAGGGAAGAGAAACCATCTGGAAAGAGAAATTTGACTCTTCAGAAATCCCAGCATCCAAATGAAATAATCCCTTTACAGAGAAGGCAAAACCTTTTTTTTAAAAAAGCAAAACCAAGAAAAAAATATCATCTAACTCTTTAGCCCCTGGTATAGTCTTACTGCTTGGGGTTGGCTGGTTGGTTTTTTTAAATATAGGTAATTACTTTAGATTCCAGGCTCTCCTTCTTAACTTTAATTATGACATCATTTTAAAATAACACAGTTGAGAATGGTGCTCTGACCCATCTCTTCTTGGTCCTCCTTTTGTAAGTAAAACATGTCCATGGCCATGCCTCTCTCATCATGCTAAGATAACTACTTTGCCCCAATTTAGAGTTTAATGTGAATATAACATTTATTGGTTTCCTTACAGATTTTAGTATTTATTTTTTATATGCTAGAACCAATCTACAGTTACAATTAGAGTAAGTTTAACTATGCCCTTGTAGTATTTAAACATAATTTAAGATGAGAGAAAATAAGATTTCCTTGATATGAGAGAAGAAATACCCTATTTTCTCATTTTCTAGCATATAATAGGAAATAAAGATCTAATTACATATCACTATTCTCTCATTTTACTATTTATAGAACAAAAATAACGACTATTCATGCTACGTCAGTGTAGTTCTTTGCCAGGATCTCTACTGGTGCCTCTGGTTTTTTGCACTCATTTGCAGAGGACAGAGTGAAACTCAGAAAGTCAGCCTGGTCTCAGTCTCAGAACCACAGACACCCGCCTCACCAAAGCTAAGAATCCTTGACCTACAGTTCTCTGCCTGTGATCCCTGCTGATGGCAAGAGAGTTTGAGCTTTACCCGGTTTAGGGTAAGTAATTGTAAAAATCAGTCAAGTAACTTTCTCATGCATTTCTCATTCCCTCACACCTGTGCATTCTACCATTTTTAAATGCAGAGCACAAGCTCACATGGCCTGAGAAAAGGCAGGATAATGTAGTCTTGAAACTGCTCAGCAATCAAGTGGGTTTGAGTTCAAATACCAAGTTCATAACACATTAGCTGAACAACTTTGTACAAGGTATTTCTCTTCTTTGAGCCTCCCCATCGGTCTTTCCTTTTTGAGTTTCCCCTTCTGGAATGTAGTTTAAAGGGTTGAAATAATGTATATAAAGCACTTGGCCCATATGTACAATAATTGCTATTTCTTACATGTTTGCTTTTTAGAGTACCATGAAAGATCAAAACAATAAATATTTTCCAATAACAAAAAATAAAATCCCTTTCGTTTTCTTGTGAATGTAGTTGGCCAGATGACCATTTGGTTGGTTAACCTAGGCATTAAATTAAAGCATCAGCACATTTTTTCCTAAGGCTGTTGCAATTGATTGGTAATGACTGGTTTAAATAATTTTTCCTAATAAAATTATCTGTGACTCTATGTTATAGAATTTGAAGAAATTACTCTTCATTCATGTGCTAAAACAAATAAGACTTGGTCTTCAGAAAAAGTCTAGTCGTAACTTGTAGGTTCTCCTTCTATGTCTCTATTAGGAGATAGGTCATCGTCTATCCAGATACCTTCAGATTCTCACTCCTTTATTCATAAATGCTTGTATGCATTCATTCAGTAAATATTTGTACTTTCATGAGAGAAAAGATCCCAAAATTGCCTGAAATTCAAGTAGCATAAAAAAACTTGAGAGAAGTGGTGTCTAAGGGTAATTATCTTACTGTTGTTTCAGAATTTGCATTTATTTTTCCTTCATTGCACAATAAAAACATATTTGTTGAAGGACACATTAGAAAAAAAAAATTTTAAACTCATTCATCCTACAGTCCAAATTTAACTACTATTAACAAGGATTAATAGCAACCATTGATTTTAGTCAGTAAGTATATATGTATATATATATTCGTTTTTTAAATGGTATCATATAGTTTGGAAATTCATTTTCCTTAAGAAATATGAATCATTAAGAATCCTTCTGTCACATATGACAGGATACTTAATGCCATCTGACTTAGAAGAGGAAACTTATTGGCTCTTATACTGAAAAGTTGATAGATTGAGACATGACATAATCTAGTGTAATCATTTCACACTTTAGATAACTCTGTGAGGCATACAGGCATACCTGGTTTTAGTGAGCTTTCCTTTATTCCACTTGGCAGATACTGTGTTTTTTACAGATTGTGGTAACCTTCTATCAAGCAAGTCTGTCAGTGTCATTTTTTCCAACAATATTTGCTAATTTTACATCTTTGTGTCACATTTTGATAATTCTCACAATATTTCAAAATTTTTTCACTACTATTATATTTTTATGGTGATCTGTGATAAAAATCTTGGACGTACTATTGTAATTGTTAGGGCCCCATGAGCCATGCCCATATAAGACAGTGAACTTAATTGATAAATATGTGTATTCTGACTGCTCCACTGACTGGTCATTTCCCCAGCTCTCTCCCTCTCCGTGGGTCTCTCTATTCCCTGAGACACAACAGTATTGAAATTAGGCTGATTAATAATCCCACAATGATCCCTTTCACTTTTCAAATGAAAGGAAGAGTTATGTGTCTTTCACATTAAATCAAAAGCAAAAGATGATTAAGCTTAGTGAGGAAGACATGTTGAAAGCCAAGATAGGCTGAAAGCTAGACCTCTCATGCCAGTTAGCCAAGTTATGACTGCAAAGGAAAAGTTCTTGGAGGAAATTATAGAAGTGCTACTCCAGTAAACACACTAATGATAAGAAAGGGAAACAGCCTGTTGCTGATATGAAGAAAGTTTAAGTGGTCTGGATAGAAGATCAAACAAGTCACTACATTCCCTTAAGCTGAAGCCTAATCCAGAGCAAGACCCCAACTCTCTTCAGTTCTTCAAAGGCTGAGGTGAGGTGAGGAAGCTGCAGAAGAAAATTTGAAGCTAGTGGAGACTGGTTCATGAGGTTTAAGGAAGGCAGCCACCTTCATAGCATAAAAGTTCAAAGTGAAGCAGCAAGTGTTGATATAAAAGCTATAGCAAGTTACTCAGAAGATCTAGCTAAGATCATTACAGAACGTGGCCACAATAAACAACAGGTTTTCAGTGTCAATGCAACAACCTTATGCTGGGAGAAGATGCCATCTAGGACTTTCATAGCTAGAGAGGGGAAGTCAGCGCCTAGCTTCAAAGAACAGGCTGACTCTTGTTAGGAACTAATGAAGCTCATGATTTTAAGTTGAAGCCAGTGCTCACTGACCATTCTGAAAATCTAGGGCCCCTAAGACTTATGCTAACTCTTGCCTGTGCTCTAAAATTGTAAGAATAAAACCAGGATGAGAGCACATCTGTTTATAATATGGTTTACTGGATATTTTAAAGCCACTGTTGAGATCTACTGCTCAGAAAAAAAATATTCCTTTCAAAATATTACTGCTCATTGACAATGGTCGCCTACGAGTGCTAATGGACATGTACAAGATTAATATTGTTTTCATTACTGCTAACATAACTTACATCCTGCAGCACATGGATCGAGGGGTAATTTCTACTTTCAAGTCTCATTATTCACAAAATATATTTTGTAAAGCTACAGCTGCCATAGTCATTCCTCTGGTGGAACTGGGGAAAGTAAATTGAAAACCTTCTGGAAAGAATTCGCCATTCTAGATGCCATTAAGAACATTTGTGACTCATGGGAAGAGTAAAAATATCAACATGAATAGGAATGTGGAAGAAATAGATTCCAACCCTCACAGATGACTTTGAGGGGTTTGAGACTTCAGTGAAGGAAGAAACTCCAGGTGTGGTGGAAATAGTAGGAGAACCAGAAACAGAAGTGGAACCTGAAGCTGTGACTGAATTGTTGGGACCTCGTGATAAAAACGTAGCAAAACGAGAAGTTGCTTCTTATGAATAAACAAAGGAAGTGTTTGTTTTTGTTTTTATTATTGTTTTGTTTTGTTTCTGAGGTGGAATCTACTCCTAGTGAAGATACTGTGAAGACTGTGAAAATGACAACAAAGGATTTGGAATGTGACATCCACCTGGTTGATAAATCGTTGGCAGGATTTGAGAGGATTGACTCTAATTTTGAAAAAAGTTCTGCTATAGGTAAATGGCTATCAAATGGTCACATGCTACAGAGAAATCGTTTGTGAAAGGAAGAGCCAATTAGTGCAGCAAATGTCATTGTCTTATTTTAAGAAATGGCCACAGCCACCTCAGCCTTCAGAAAGCACCACCCTGATCAATCAGAAGCTGTCATCAACAAGGCCAAGACCTTCCACCAGCAAAAAGATTATGACTCTCTAAAAGCTCAGATGGTGGTTAGTATTTTTTAACAATAAAGTATTTTTAAACTGAGGTGTGTATGTGTTTTTTAGACATCATGCTATTGCACATGTATAGACCACAGGCTAGTGTAAACATAACTTTTGTATGCACTGGGAAAACAAAAAATTCACTTGACTTTATTGCAGTGGTCTGGAATTGAACCCACAATATCTCCAAGGTATGCTTGTGTACTGTGAGGGCAAAAGCAGATGTCCACTATGTAATACAGGTAACTATCTTCACATGTGATTGGAAATAGATATTGTTATACATCAACAAATGTGCTTTTACATTTTGGAGAAGAATACCCTATTTTTTAGATATACCATGATTTATTTAATCGATTTCCTATTGTCAAACAATTGCAGTAAGTATAAAATAGTGATTATAAAGACCAACTCAAAAACTGGCTGGTTCACTTTGAGCAAGTTATCTAACTTCAATGCTCTCATCTGTAAAATGAATATAATAATAAAATTGATGTTATGGAGCTATTTTAAGCTTGAAATGAATAAATTCATGTAAATTATTCAGAGCAGTTCCTGGCATGTAGTTAGTATTCAATAAAGTGTGATGGTATCACTATTACTACTATTACTTCTTAATGTCAGTGTGAAGAATATATTTCCATGTAGAAGGTAAGAACTTTAACACATTATTCCTATCTTCTTTTCCTCTTTGTTTATAGAAGCTTAGATTTAGAATCTATAATAGTGTTATTAAATTTGCAATCTATATCAGGGTTCTTATGGTTTTAATCTTTATCTTACAATTCCTTCACGTACTTTGAAAATATTTTGACACTTGTATTTTGTTTTGTAGCTAAGCCTACGGCTATATGTGTGTGTTTAGAATGCTTTAATGTGGACAACAAGCACTATTTTATAACACAGTCTCTCAGCCGCCCATTTCATTTTCTTTTTCATAGTATATAATTTAAGAACTGTTTTACAAGGAAGATATATAGGTGTTATATGTTCTGTGTATGCATTTCTGATTTCTTTATACATAAAAACCAAGTTGACTGAGTATGGAATTCTTAACCTAAAATCATTTCCTTTCAAAACCTTGTGGATTTAACTCTATTTCTATTAGTGTTGTTGTTGTTGCTTTGGCATTCTATTATGCATGTCGAGACCACTTTTTGTTTCATTTGTAAGTAAACTGTCTTCCTTGAACCCTGTATGGTTTTGCTTTATACTTTAGCCAAGATACATTTAGGCATAAGTCTTTTTCATTAGTATTGCCTACAGCATGGTGATCTCCTTCAATGTGCAGCCTCCTAAGGAAAATTTTCTTCTAGGCTATTCTTCATTGTTTTTCCTATGCCATTTGTGGGTTTTTTGGTTCTTGTTTTGTTTTGTTTTTGCCACACAGTTACACATCAGTGAGTTTTCTGTCCTTCCCCTCCTGCGTAAGTCACTGGGTTGGATATTCTCCATTAGTCCCACAGGCCCATTCTCCATCCTTTCCCGCTATGTTCTATACTCTGGGAGTCTGACCTTTGTGACTGTAGAACTGGTTTTCCTAGACTTCTGCCTTCTAGTTGTCTCCAGCCAATGAGAGACATTTCCAGAATACAGAAGGGCAAGAAAGTTGGGTATTTATTCCCTCAGTTCCATCCCTGCTGGGTCAAGGCTAGGCTGTGCCTCAGCCACAACTTCCACAGAACTTCTTCTACTGCCTTGTCTGGGTTCCATTACTCACTGCTTGCTCAGCCCTTCTGAGCCTGCAGGTAGTATCTGGTCTACATTATTGCTAGTTCTAGATGCTTCATCAATCTTTACTGGTTTCACTTAACCCTACCCATGTCGTTGCATAGTTCTTTCATTCGCCTTCAATTATTCTACTTAATTTCCTGCAAGAATGTTTTCTTGTTTACTAACATAACCTTTTTTCTCTCTAATTTTCCTCATATGTTGGTCCTCTTCTTTGTTCTGTGAAAGTTTCTTAGTTCTGTCTGTGATGGTTCTTTGATGTCTTCAGTTGAGGTATTAATTCTACTGTGTGTGTGTGTGTGTGTGTGTGTGTGTGTGTGTGTGTATGTGTATAGATATACTACCTATGTGTAGATATAGATAATACACTTGCATCACTTACTTACCCAGTTTCCTTTTCACTTCACTCAGATGCCTTTTTATCTCAATCTTTTTTCTTTTAATAATTATCAGTTCTTTCTTTGTAGGAGACATGTTTTTCCTTGCTATTTTGCTAGGTTGCCAAATGTTGACTGAAATTTTTCCCTAAGGCTATAGACCATTTTCAAAGACAAGATCTTCTTCTGGATCTTCTTGTTCCCATTCCCTTTTATTACAGTAGATTTCCCCATCTTGCTTCAGGATCCAGTTTTGTTTTCCTGTAAGTATCCTGGACTGAGGTGAAAGCTTTACAGTCATACTTGACCCAGCTGAGATCTTTCTCCCATTTCTTCCAATTATTTCCTGGGTTGTATGTCATTTACATACATGCAGAAAGACACTGGACATTGGCCCTGGAAAAGCACCGGGGGACAGAGTGTGATGGTTGCCCAGCTCTTTGCTCTTAAAGTTCTCAGTGTAAAGTAATGAAGATATATTAGAACAGTTGTGAAGGGTTTGCCTACTTTTTTCGGGTGACTCCTTTTTTTCATGAGACAAAACTATGATATATAAAGAAGCAGTGTGTTCTAATGAGTTAGAATGTTCTAGGCTTACCTGTCAACAGCACCATTTACTAGCTTTATGTGAGTCCCTTCACTTCTCTGTGCTTCTGTTTTTTCCTCAACTCGAAAAATAGAACAAATAATAGTAACTGAACTCATAGGTTTGTTGTGAAGATGACACGGTGATGAGAACAAGTGAAGTCTTAGAACAACGCCAGGCATACAGTAAATATCACATAACTGTTTGCCATTATTGCTGTGAGTTGCAGCCCGCGGAGGTTTTCCCTCAATCTGACTTCTTTATAATTAGTGTCAGTTATCTAAGATCTCAGTTGTGAGTCAGTTGTCAGTTATGGTTTCTGATGTTGCAAGTTTTTGGTTTCTTCTCTTTCTTCCCAGGTACTTTATGGAAAAGGCAGTGAGAACTTTGGGAATGATTTTCCTACCTCCTTGGAATATGCTGGACCACCAGTAAGTTGTGATTCTGAGCCATCATTCCTGGACACTGCAAAACTGCTTTCATTAAAATGAGCTTTGGAATAATTTGCTAGCCTTTTTAGACTGAGGTTGAAATGCCTAATTTATAAAAGTCAATGATGCAATTTAGAATTTTGGAGATGTTTTATCCTGAGGAACAACGAAGTATCTGGTAGGAAATATATACTGCATTATTAGAAGAAGGGAGACTTCCAAGATGTGCTTTGGTGGAACACATCTCTAGAGAGTCTGAAGCCAAGCTTGAAGCCCACCTGAGCTGTCTCCTTCTGTTTAATGCTGCTCAAATGAGCTCCGTTCTTCCCAGCGGAAATTATAAAGGCAAAAATTATACTTGCTTTGGAAATGCTTGAACAAGTAAGAATCCTTTCCCCCTTTTGTCCCCTTCAATTTGCACAGGCTTATGCAGAATGATTGAAACAAAAAAGAAAACACATGAAAAATGGCCTCTAATTTCAACTATGAATATTATCCGTGTTTTTTATCCATGTTTCTAACACTGTTTTGGCCCATTTGAAGTTCCCACAAAAAGACAGTAATTACATAATAAAAAAATGGGAAGCGGGGCGCCTGGGTGGCTCAGTGGGTTAAAGCCTCTGCCTTCGGCTCAGGTCATGATCCCAGGGTCCTGGGATCGAGCCCTTAATCGGGCTCTCTGCTCATCAGGGAGCCTGCTTCCTCCTCTCTCTCTGTCTGCCTCTATGCCTACTTGTGATCTCTGTCTGTCAAATAAATTAAAAAAAAAAAATGGGAAGCAATTGAGGGCAATATTAAAGTCTGAAGCAGTTCAATAAATAATCATTGTCGGCTAAGGTATCCACATCTATGTTTGCCTTTGACTTTTTGAGCCCACCTTTTAAATTTCGTGTCCTTTATAAAGGTACAGATTTGTAAGGTGACTTATGATTTAAATTACCTGGAACTATGAAAAATTACTATCAAATAAACTATTGAATTCTTCAGTTAGTCTTTACCTAATCTTATACTATCAGTATGGTTGTGTTATAAATAGGGTCAATGGGGTACCTGGGTGGCTCAGTGGGTTAAGCCTCTGCCTTTGGCTCAGGTCATGATCTCAGGGTCCTAGGATCAAACCCCGCATCAGGCTCTCTGCTCAGCGGGGAGCCTGCTTCCTCCTCTCTCTCTGCCTGCTTCTCTGCCTACTTGTGATCTCTGTCTATCAAGTAAATTAAAAAATAAATAAATAAATAAATAAATAGGGTCAACAATATAAATGAGACAGAGAATTGATTGAATATGAATGATACAATTCCAAAAAATAATAGGGAAATAAATTGTTTCTACAGTAGCATTTTATTTAAGTTATGTGATAATTATCTTCACTATAAACTGGGCATGCTTAGTGTTCTCCCAAAATAAATCGATGATAGAAGAAATGTAGGAAGCCAGGGTGGGCTGAACCTGACAGACCTACCTACATATTACTACACATAGTAGTAGTAACGATTTGCCCATTGTCTACTGATTGTAACCTAATACAGAGAATGAAAATGAGAAGCTTTAATTAACCAGAAAGGTAACAAATCTCTCTGCTTGATTATGGCTGTGTAGATGAAAGCTCAGGGAATTTGCTGAGCTGTGTTTCATTTTTAATGGCATACTTCTTGAGTCTTTGCAAAGATTCCACTTCAGTAGCGTACACAGAACGTGGGTATACATGTGTGTGTTTTTCCTCAAATGAAAAATATAAATATCGTATTGTGGAAAGGAGAGGACCACACATGTGAATGAAAGAAACTTCAGAGACTAAAACAAAACTAATTGTGGACTTAGAGCTCTTTCTGGCAGTATGTGCTTTGATGAAGATGTTGGGGGAGTCAGGAATTTTCATGCATAAGAAGCTACAGGATAATCATGTCTCCAGCCAAAAGGCAAGCCTAAGCTATGCTGCAAGTTTTGCCTCCAAATCAGTGGAGGGGCAAGTTTTCTGTTCCGGAGTTTACCCATACAGGAAGCAATTGAGTTTTTGAAGATGAAAGCCTAAAAGGTCCTGGGAACTAGCCAACAATGGCTAATGTCACTGACAGGATATATGGCTGATTAAAAAATATATATATATGTGAAGAATAGAGATATAATCTTTGGGGTTACTTGATTGATCCTTCATAAAGATTTGAAATATACTTAAATATATAAAAACTTAAGTATTTAATCTGAGAATAAAGTTCTGTTTTCGGTGCTATTTTCATGTTGGTCTCTGATTTTACCTGATGAGAGAACAATATGAAGCACTCAAAAATGTAATTATCTTTAAAGTGGGGTTTTTTTTTGAGATTTTATTTGTTTTATTTGAGAGAGAGAGTGAGCATGAGCAGGGTGATGGGCCAAGGGAGAAGCAGACTCCCTGCTGAGCAGGGAGCCCAGTGTGGGGCTCAATCCCAGGGCTCCCGGATCATCACCTGAGCCCAAGGCAGATGCTTAATCGAGCCACCCAGGTGCCGCTAAAGTGCTATTTTTAAATAAAAGTGACAAATTCTAGGTATGGATCTCAAACTGATTGGAACATTTTGTGTACAAAATGGAGTCCCATGTTGTCATTTATACTACCTTTGTACATATATTGTAGCAATGGTGTTGCATAACTTTTTATAAAAGCAGAAATTCTAACTTTCTGTGTGCCATAATTTTATAAAAATCCTATTTCTTTGTAAATTTAATAAAAAACCATTTCTGACATTCTGTCATTATTTTATAAAATCTTATTTCTAAAACTCAGTCTCAACAATGAAAAACATGAAAAAAGTAAAATTTATGATCAATTTTCCATCTCCTCATGTTTCCCGTGTCTTTAAACAACCCAACTTCCCCACTTTGTTCTAATAAAATATTCCTTTCTGCCTTTCTGGTTCAAAATGTATCCCTTCTTCTTTCCCTGTGAAAATACCCATCTTTGACTGATTTCTTACTTAGTAGGCTTTGCTAGAAAATTAGGAAAAATGATTTAACCTAAATCAAATGGGTGGTAACAGGGTTTTGTGGTGTTTTGTTTTTTTGTTTCTATGTCACTTTCCCAGTGAGAAAGAGAAAAGCAGTCTCTGACAAGCAGGAGCTGGCTGGCAATCACAGTGAGGGCTTGGTGTTCTCTGGCTAAACAGAGCAGTCCTCGCAGAACATCAACACCAGATGAGGGTACTCTGGGATCACGACAGATCAAGGCAAAAATGAGACTACTCTGTAATAATGTCTGAAAAGAACAAAACATGAACATTGTCCCTGTCACAACATGCCAAACACCCCTCTGTCCAGATAATATGAATCACTGTTGCATATTTACCAATGACAGCTATAGTGTCCCTCTATTCTTCCTTTTTCTCTACTTACAATTCATTAAGCTATTCAACTACAGCACTAACTCTATTTGCCGGCAGCACTCAATCCACTGTGAGCTTTCTCTTCCTTGAATCCTTCCCCAAATCGCCTAAGACAAGATCAGATCCTACAGTAACTCATTCCTCTTTCTCTGTGATTCTCTCATGGCAATGAAATAAATTCAGTCTAATTTTATCTGCTATAGCTGTGTTCCTGGTGGTCTTTTGTGTGGATGATATTAAAGCAAGGTAACAACCCATGTTTAGTAGCCTCCAAAATTCAGTCTAGTGACAGAAGGTGCTGATTTTCAAAAAATAAATGGGCAATGCTAAGATTCTATTGGTCAGATAAGCTTTCCCTCCAAGATGTAAGAGAATATTGCTTAAGTTCTTACATCCGTTTTCATTTACCCAGTCCTTTCTTTATACTGTTTCATTAAACAAACATCTACTAAGTACATATACTGTGCCAGGCACTGTGTTAGGATCAAGGAATTAAAAAAAAATCAAAGTTCCTGTACTCATTAAGCTTACAGGTTAAGCCAGATATTAGAAAATAATAATCTACAAGTGCCAAGAATGAAGAGATTCTGTCTTACACACTTGGATATTTCCTTTGTCCTCACAAAATTAAAACTGTTCTAATCAAATAGATATTCCTATTTCTGCCATTTATTCAACACTTGGGGAATAAACAGGTCAATTAATACACTACTGTGTTAAAACAAGAAAAAGGCTCACCTCACTACCATAACTGAGATTTTGGAATAAATAGTAAACATTAACCATGATTCAAGGTATAATTTTTTTAAAAGCTTTTTTTCCACCCCTTAAGATTTATTTATTTATTTTAGAGAGAGAGAAAGAGAAAGCTCACATGAGCAGGGAGAGGGGGCTAAGGAAGAAGGAGAGAAATCCTCAAGCACATTCCTCATTGAATACAGAGCCTGACTCGGGGCTCCACAGAGGGCTTGATCCCAGGACCCTGAGGTCATGACCTAAGCCAAAATCAAGAGTCAGTGGCCCAACCAACTGAGTCACCCAGGCACCCCTAAAGGCTTTTCTGATTTGATTATCTAACCTTAGTACCAAGTTCCTTTCCTGACCAATGGCAAGATGAATCCTTTAACAATTTTAGTATTGTAAGATATGGAAGGGAACAACAGTTAGTTTAAATTAGACCCATAACCCTTTTCAAAGGTTTAGTGAGTGAATTTCTAGATTCATAGATGAAGAGCTGTTGATACGATGTTTCCTCATGGTAACAATGGGAGAATTTTCTTAGCCAAGGATACGACATTACTCAAGAGGACATGCATTGAGCTAAGTATGTACCATATTATATCTCTTAACCTTTATTCATGCCTATAGTCACTCTTCAATTATTCATTTATCAGGCTAAATTTATTGTGTATCAATAGTTTCCAATAAGCTCTAGTACTGGTCTAAGTCCTGGGGACACACATTAACCAGAAAATCACAGATGTAAATATAAGTTTACAGCTGTGATCAGTGCTAAGGAGAAGGGACACATGGTGATCTAAGAGCATCTAATGCAGACAGCAAAAGTGACACTATTGGATGGATCAGGAAGAGCTTTCCTGGGAATTATGCTAAGATTTAGAAGTAAAAATGTTCATAGCAAGACTGTCGTGTGTTTTATCATAATCACATCTGAGAAAAGATAATAGAGTCTCAGATATATCTAGCAATAGAAAAGTGGCTGAGCCAAGATTTGAAACCCTGTCTACAATTTTTACAATCCAGCATGTATCCACCACACTTAAAGACCTTGAACTTCCACCTCTTAGGACGTTCTTGCTCTTCTGGAATTATTTACTCACTTGCTTTCCCAATTAAACAGAGATATTCTAGAAGAAAGAAATTATAGCTTAAATGACACACGGCTCCAGATACATAGTGTCACTCTCTGAAGGTTGACTAGATAACAAATAATCAGCATGTTCAATGCAATTTTGTTCATTTTTAAAAGATCCTTTTTAGGGAGAAGGGACTTGGGAGGATTTATGTATCTTAAAATGTCTATGGTAGTTTTGATTGTTGCTATTTCTTTTTTTTCTTTTCTCTCGATTACAGAGATATTTATCCAAAATCTTTCTACTGAAAGTAGGACTACACTAAAAACCGTATTTTTTTTTTAATTACCTTGTGGTCTCGCACTATTTGAAGGCTTTCCTCTTTGATTTCCTATGAAAAATCAAAGCCAAAAATGTGATTCATTTTAAAGCAATTGCAGATATATGTAATACACGTCTTGATTCAAATTATTTTTCTTTCCTTATTTTTGTGTATTTATTTTATTATCTTGTTCCATATATGTCTTACAAGTCACCTTTAATCCTTCTTGGAATATGGCAAGATATAAATGAATAAACCAATATTGTTTTTAAAAGGCTTAACAAAAGAATTTAGATTTAGGGAATGAAGTCCCATTAAATCTAGTTCCATTATTCTTCTCCTTTTTTTTTTTTTTTTGAATTTTAAGTTTAATCTCTGTGTCATGGAGAAATTAAGAAAAGCTCTTCAGTGGAAAAGAAAACAGAAAGGGGACCTCAAGTGGAGGCATGAAGTTGAAGTTATAGAAACAGTTAAGTCATTGTATCTCAATGATGATGATGGTGGTGGTGATGGTGATGAAGAAAGCTTAGAGGATAATTGTGTGGGTATTTTCTACAGGACCTTTGTACTAACAGTAAATGGTTCTGTCACCTGGTTCCTGATTCACTGCCAAGTGCCAAAATTTAATGGGTAAATAAAAGTAATAAAAAGTGAAGGATATGGATATTAAGACCAGTGAATGAGCAAACTAAAATGGGGAGAAAAGCAAAGCTAAGGTGAGGTTGAGTGGAAGAAAGGATGGGTGTTTTATGGAGTTGGTGTTATAGACGATTTTGTTTTCTTTGTCTTGTTTTCGGAAAACAAGAATACATTCATGGATTACATTATGTAATTAATTCATTTCGAGAGTAGCTGCCTACCGAACTAGCTCTCCGGCTGGGGTTCTGCATCTTAAAAGTTCACCTATATCACAATCATTACATAAGCAGCAATCTCGTGAGAGCCCAAAACTTGTTTCTTCCAAAGTCCTTAGGTCCTTTCAATCTTAAACTGATTATCATCAAGTTTCAAAACTATGTTAACCTGAAGTATCTTATATAGATATATAACTAGATCTTCTTTTTTTTTTAAGATTTTATTTATTTATTTATTTGACAGACAGAGATCACAAGTAGGCAGAGAGGCTGGCAGAGAGAGAGGGGGAAGCGGGCTCCCTGCCGAGCAGAGAGCCCGATTCGGGGCTCGATCCCAGGACCCGGGGATCATGACCTGAGCCGAAGGCAGAGGCTTTAATACAGTGAGTCACCCAGGTGCCCCATAAATAGATCTTCTAAAACTGAATGCCACTTAGTAAAAAACCTAATCTAAGGTTAGTTTTTATTTATGTATTTTATTAACATATAATGTATTATTTGTTTCAGGGGTACGGTTCTGTGATTCCTCAGTCTTACACAATTCACAGCTCTCCCCATAGCACATTCCTTCCCCAGTGTCCATCACCCAGCCACTCTATCCTTCCCACCCCCCCAACCCCTCCAGCAACCCTCAGTTTGTTTCCTGAGATTAAGAGTCTCTTATGGTTGGTCTCCCTCTCTGGTTTTGTCTTGTTTCATTTTTCCCTTCCTTCCCCCATGATCCTCTGTCTTGTTTCTCAAATTTCTCATATCAGTGAGATCATATGATAATTTTCTTTCTCTGATTGACATTTCGCTTAGCATAATACTAAGTTTAGTTTTTTTTTTTAAGATTTTATTTATTTATTTATTTGACAGACAGAGATCACAAGTAGGCAGAGAAGTAGGCAGAGAGAGAGGGGGAAGCAGGCTCCCTGCTGAGCAGAGAGCCTGATTCAGGGCTCGATCCCAGGACCCCGAGATCATGACCTAAGCCGAAGTCAGAGGCTTTAACCCACTGAACCACCCAGGCACCCCCTAAGTTTAGTTTTTAAAGCAGATGCTATTTTGGTCAACTCTTCTGTAAAGGAAAGACTTAAATAGATGATTTGTTGTTAACACAAAGGATTCTTAAAATCACCAAAAATGCAACTGTTCTACCAGCTTGATACAGAGCAAAGAGCCCAAGTTTCAGGCAAATAAGACATCTGAGCTAATTTCACTATCTAGTTTTATACAGAGCACTGGACCCCCGAAAAGAAGAAAAAGGACTTTTTTTCCACTGGTATTTTATGTTAATGGGTGTGCAAACATCAACACTGGAAGATTTGGCTATAACAAAGCCATATGGAACTACAACTAGCCCATATGGAACTATTCCCTTAAAGGGGAAATGTCAGCTAATGGTTTTCACCAAATAATGCTGCTTATAAAAGTAAAAGGATCAAAAAGGTAGAACAGAAAATCAGTCAATTCAGGGAAATAAATCAATTCAGGGAAATTCCTATACATTATTTGTTTGAGCAACCAGGAAACCAATGTTTAGTGAACATGTATGAAAGATGTCAAGGAGGGATAAAAAGAATATGACTCAGTCCTCACTCATCAGGAGGTATCAATCAGTACTCTCTCTAGGCTTTAATTTTTGTAATGGCTTTAATAATTTTAATAATAATTTAAAACCCCTGCAAGTTGCTATACTACTATTGCTTATATTCCTGAGAGAACTGTATTTTTTTTGTCTTTCTGCACTACTCTTTCTTAGTCAACACGAGGAGATTCAGAATTCCCTTTCATCTCTAAAATACTATACCACACTATAGTACAATATAATTTGATGATCCTAATTCATAGGGCATAAGTAGGTCCATTTTTAATTCTATCCAAGTATATTTCATTGCTATCATATGCCTTGTAAAAAGAAGGCCCATGCTTTCAGTGTGTAATGATTTTTCATTGTTTATTTTAAAAATACTCATTTGATGGGACGCCTGGGTGGCTCAGTTGGTTAAGCGGCTGCCTTCGGCTCAGGTCATGATCCCAGCGTCCTGGGATCGAGTCCCACATCGGGCTCCTTGCTGGGCAGGGAGATTGCTTCTCCCTCTGCCTCTGCCTGCCTCTCTGTCTGCCTGTGCTCTCTCTCTCTCTCTCTCTCTAACTAATAAATAAATAAAATCTTTAAAAAAATACTCATTTGATAATCATTATGCACTAGATACTGTGTTAGATGCTGGGATAGAATTCTGAGACTCACAGATCTTACAATGTAGTGATCTTTATCACAGCAATACACAGGACAGATTTGCGGAGGACTCACAAAGATTTAAAGAACTACATTCACAAGAACTGGGTTCTACTTCTCTTTTAAAATTTTTAAAAATTTCTTTAACTTTGTTAAAAGGTATCCGTGATCTTCATTTGGCCTCAGCAGCATACTAAGATTCTCCGAGGATATTATCAGGAGAAGTAAAACTATGGTGGGTTATACATAGTAACATAAGCAGCTCCATTGGGTTAAAAGAACAAGAACCATGAGACAGTGAGAAAAGAGCAGGGAGGATGAAAAATTATAGATAAGCGAGCCAGAAGAAAAGTCTACTACTGTGTAATTATCTATTGCTTAAGGATGTGGTCCCTGTGGTTTTGGGTAGACTTGTTGGAGGCATGTTTGCCTGCAGGGTTGGGGGATTATAGGCAGGGATTGGAGGACAAACAAAGATAAATCTTGTTGGGGAGCAGACACAGAAGGAATTGCACTATGGAACCTTCTCCTGAACATTCCCAAATATCTCTTGGATTAGCTTGTTGGTAGCTGTATAAGTTACATGCATTTCTGAAAAAGCAAGCAAATATAGAAATCAATGGAAAAAGTCCTGATGATATTTTCCCATGAGAACAATGGGAAATTTTGCTAGTGAAGGGTATGGTATTGCTTAAGAAGCAAGGCACTGAGCTAAGGATGTGCCATTTTATGTCTCTTAATCTTTTTATTAATCTTAATCTTTATTCAGGTGTATCTTCATTTTTTAAATGAATTTAAGGGGCACCTGGGTGGCTCAGTGGGTTAAAGCTTCTGCCTTCAGCTCAGGTCATGATCCCAGGGTCCTGGGATCGAGCCCCACATCAGGCTCTCTGCTCAGTGGGGAGCCTGCTTCCTCCTCTCTCTCTGCCTACTTGTGAGCTCTGTCTGTCAAATAAATAAATAAAATCTTTAAATGAATTTAAATCTAAATTTAAGTCTAAATTTAAATCTAAATTTATTCAGCACCTACTAGGTTCCAGATACGAGACTAGGTACCAGAGACACACATTAATCAAAGAATCACAGAGGTAAGTATCAGATTATCTTATCTGTGATCGTGCTAAGAAGGAGAGGCACACAGTGCTATGAGACTGTCTGAGGAGGAAAGTGACACCATTAGATAGGATAAGAAGAACTTCCCTGGAATCATGCTAAGATCTAGAAGAAGTAGATGAATGAACTTCAGAGATCTACTGTACAACATTGTAGAAACCATAGTCAAAATATTACATACCACACTTAAAAGGTAGTTGTTGCCAGTTGAGAAGGTAGATCTGAGGGTGCGTGTGTGGCTCAGCTGGTTAAGCGTCTGCCTTTGACCCAGGTCATGATCCCATGGTCCTGGGATAGAGTCCTGCATTGGGCTCCCTGTTCACTGGGGAATCTGCTTCTCCCTCTCCCACTCCCCCTGCTCATTCTCATTCTCTCTCTCTCTCTCTCTTTCATGCCCTCTCTCTCTGATAAATAAATAAAATCTTGAAAAAAAGAAGGTGGATCTGATGTTCTTTTCACAATAAAATATGAGAGGAAGGAAGGAAAGAAGAGAGGGAGGGAGACAGATATTTCTGAAAGAATAAGGGAGGGAGGACACAGAGGGAGGGAGAAAGGAAAAATAAGATGCTCATAGCAAACCTATGTTGTAGGTATTATTATCCTCATTATCATTCCGTCTCTTAGGAGAAAGCATGAAATCTCAGAATCTAGCAATGGAGAAATGGAAGAGTCAGGATTTGAACCTGTGTCTCCAACGCTTATCTACCATATACGTGCCTATAAGGAGCTGATGATGCCATCAATCATGATGCTAGGACTAGAAGGGATCTTGCTTTGGGAAGGCATCATCAACCTTACCTCCAGAGAGCTGGAGGTCTGTTCTAAGACTTCAGTGCTTGCTTCAGTGTCCTTTCTGATACTTAGTGTTTCTCATTGGTCAGTTCTTTCTTAGAGCAAATTGTGTTCTAATTGCATTTTCTATTAGTTTCTATTTCTTATTTCCTAAGAAAAATGAAAAATGTTGACCATATTCTCTCACAGTTGAATAATGACAACAGAGTGATAAAGCTAAATTCTATGACCCCCTTTTGAAAAGCAAGTCTTGTTACTTCATTTTCTTATCTTGAAATAACATGGATTGCCTGAAAGCAATAACGACATGACTTTTCATATTTAGAATATTCTTAGTTTTTTGAAGTTTGTTTTATAATGAAGTGTATTCTGGACCCTTCCAGTCCCTCTTTCATTTTGCAGGCCTGAATATAGTGTTACAATCTGCATGTACTGATTGCCTCTGAAAATTTAGTGGAAGGTTAGGCCCCCGGTTTCCTGAAGACTTACTTCTGTATTGTTACCCCTCACGCCAAGACTGAATCTATTTTCTTAAACACAATTGCTTACTTTTTTTCATATATTCACTTGCAGTCTAATTAAAAATGTCTTAGGCCCTTTTCCTATTTTCTCAAATGTTGTTCATTATGTCTTGTCTTCTATTTTTATGGTTTTCCATCCCCCTTCCCCATCTCTACTTGGCACATGTTCTTGGCACATGAGTTTCAGTCTCCTGGCTTCCGATGAGCATAGCCCTGACTTGCTTTCTTCCTTTCTGTGGAAGTGGGCTAGTATTGGCAGGGAAAATGAAGGAAGAATTTTAAATTTGCCATTCCTTCAATAAACACATATTTATTGAGAGCCTAGTGTGTGCCAGAAACAAGGTCAGATGTGTGGTTGTAATGATGAAAAAGGCAGATATGTCCCCTCATACTGTGATACATCCTGTTACATGGGAAGTCCCTTAGATCCAGAAAACAGGAACATTCAACTCAACTTGTAAGGTCAGTGAGAATATACCTAAATCAGTGTTACCTGAGTTGAAATTTGAAGGACCAGAACAAGTTTTCCAAATAACCAAGGCCAACTATGGGAAGGGAGAAGAGTATTTCTCTCAGAAAGAATAGCATATGTGACAGAGAATATAATGAGAGTAGGCTTTTTCCTAGTTTTCATGCAAACTAAGGAATGCAGAAGAACATATATTAATATTTTCCTTTTTTAGTTGGGACTGAGAAAAAAGCTTACATCCTATATATAGTATTATATTAATAATTCCCTTATAAGCAGTTACCTCTACACTTTGGGATCAGATTATGACCTATATGGGGGCAGGGACTAGTGGTCCATGGACTGTAAGAGTTATAGGCTTAAAAGAACTTCAAGAAGCTCCTCAAGGCTGGAGCAGACCACAGGAGGGGAGGAAACCAGTGGCTATGAGGAGGGAAAATGTGGTAAGAGATGAGTCTCAATGGCCAAACAAGGAAGAGAGGGAGCTGTGCCTTAGAAACCAGGCAAAAATGGTAGAATATGACCATAAAAGTAATGGGAAGCCAGTTTTAAGGCAATTTGTTGTTTCACAAAACACAAGGCATTGTATTTTATCCATCCCCCCTTCTCCTTATGACTTTCTTTGCTCTCCATTAAACTAGAAATATTGGCAATAAAAGTCAATTGACACGATACTATCTCCTATCCTAGTTTTATGTGAAACAACCCCATTGCTCCTTCTAGGGTGGTTTGGTTAGAATAAAAACCCAGATTTAAATTATCACCAAAAACATTTTCTCACCATCTCATTATGGACGGCGCTTAAAGGAGTAACAATGTGAAAAGAAATGCAGAGATCTGGTCTGTTGTCTAAAAGCTTCTCACTCACTATTCTGCCTCTGTTCTCCCGCCAACTCTCACCATTCCCCCACCGCTCTTCAACCTTTTTTTGTGTCATTCGCAAATGGCACATCCAACCCAATCTTTCTCTTGAGTGATGTCGAGAGATGCCAAGGAATTTGGCAGCACTCTATCTAGAAAGATATTTTCTTCCCACCCCAGCAGGACATCAGAGAGTGACAAAAGGAGCCACGATATGGACCCCAATGAGGCTGGGTTTCTCTTGGCTGACAGCTTCATTTCAGGACCATGCTTTGCCAACACACCCAGACTTCTGCAGCTGGAAGGTTTACATAAATCTAGATGACTCTTAAAAATAGAAGCAATCTGTTCCTTTTTCTCCAGGCACCCATTTCTTTATAATTAAGTCAGCATTAAGGGGATTTCCCACCATCTTTTATCTAAAGCTGCAGAGAGGATGAGTCACTCCTGCCTAAGGTGGGTTTAACAGATCCCGGGTAAGCAGTATGAAAGTCTCACAAATTCCTCTGAGAGGAAAAGCCATCACTCACATTGTCCCTCATTAAGGAATTAAGACTTGGGATTTGAATTGCTGAATTCTGTTCTTTAAGGACAGCTCAGCTGTGACTGCTACTTTGCTCTTGAAGTTAATTGGTCTTTCCCAATAGATCAGGGTCCACTTTTCTCTAGTAACACACACTCACGCTATGGTGCTTGGGTCTTTATTGAGACATCATGTCACTCCTTTTGTTATTGATTATGAAAAGTAATACCCTCCTGCTTCTGTACATGGGATCAGGAGAACACCGGTGCCTTCTCTTTTTTAGTCCCAAGAAAAGTATGAGCTTGCATTTGGAAGACAAAGGATCACTTTTTTTTTTTTTTTCATTGCTGGAATTGGACTAGTCCTTGTTCTCAACACTGTTACAAAGGGGGGGAAATACCTGCAAACTGTAATCTGATTTTATTTTTTTGTCTTCTAATTCTTCTAAGGCTCTGTCTTTGGAATATAGGACAGGAGCAGAAAACATCATCAACAATAATAGTAACGGAGACAGGAGAGAACTGTTTATACTTTCCCAATGTTACTTATCGCTCTGAATTCTGGTTTTATTTTTATTTGTCTTTCTCACCACTAGACTGACATCCATAAGGCCAAGGGCAGGGTCAGATTTATCTCTCTCTGTGCCTGGCACAGAACACAGTGTCTGACACATAGAAAGTACTCAAAAAGCATTGGCTTTTTCCATGTTGGCTATGGAAATGACTAGGTCTCCCAAAGCACAAGATATCACCCAACCAATAATTTCTGTTGTGTTATTTTTCACTCTCAGAAAAGTTCTGTTGCATTTGCATCTGGTTTTAGAAGAAACCATGTATTCTAGCCCCATCAAAAGGCACATGCCCAGTGACTGGGCCTCCTCATGCTGTAGGCTGCTCATTGGTCAAGGTTCAGGAAAACAGTGACTCAGGAATTCCAAGGCCTAGGTTTTGTCTCTGCCAGTACCTTGCTTCTAGTGACCTTCAGCAAGTCCCCGAATGTGACGGGGCCTCCATTCTCCTGTTTGTGTAATAGAGAAATTGGACAGAGGAATTTTTAGCCTGGATAGCATAGATTTATGGGTGAGTATCAAAACAACCCTGGAAACTTCCTGAAATTGTGTGTAAAATGTTATGGTTACATGGATAAATGCACATATGCATTTTGGGGGCGTAAAAAAGGGAGGGTTATACTTATCATCAAGGTTTTGTTTTGTTTTTGTTTTTTAAGAAAAATGACTTTAAAAATAAAGGTAAAGAAAATCCTGAATAGATAACTTCTGATATCATTTTCTCCTGTAAAGTGTCTACATTTCTAAGAAAATATCAAAACCCTCCTCAGCCACAATACATTTTTTCCCTCTGATTGTCCATTTTGCCTCTGATGAGACTATAAATATCTATATATATCCTGCTTAAATTCCATCTACATTATTAAGTGTGGAACTAAGCCTCTCACTCCTCCAAGGCCCACAAAAATTTTTGTACATGTTTTATGCCAAAACACTGACTCTTTTCCCTCAAATACTCTGTCTTCTAGGATTAGGGCTATAAATATTATCAACCAAAAAGAGCTGGGGAAATAGCACCCCTGAGATTGTCCCTCCACATGGCAGGCCAGTGGGGTGAGACTGAAGCCTAGGAGCTTTGGAGGGGAGGCTCCAGACACTCACCAGGTATGGCAGGTAGACTTTGAAGGAAAGGAGTGTCTTGGGTTTTTGATAGCAACTCCATGAGCAAAGCCCATTACCTCATAACATAAAGGAGCCGAATGTAAAGGGTGATGGTAGAGGAGAGTTCTGTTTAACATAACTGTGTTAGCTTCCTATGGCTCCTTTAATAAATTGCCACAGACTTAGTGGCTTAAAACAACTCAAATTTATTGTAGTATAGTTCCTGAGGTCAGAAGTCTAAAATAGCTCTTTAGTGGTGTGTTCCTTCTGGAAGTTCTAGGGGAGAATTCCTTTCCTCTACCTTTCCAACTTCTAGAGGCCAGCTACATCCTTTGGCTATGGGTCTTCTTTTTTTTTAATTTTTTTATTTTCAAATGAGTGTATTCATTATGACAGATTTTTTTTTTTAATTTAAACATATAATGTAACCCTACCACCCTTTCCCAACCCCCCTCCCCCCCACCCCCCTCAGTTTGTTTTATGACATTAAGAGTCTCTTTCGGTTTGTCTCCCTCCCGATCCCATCCTGTTTCATTTTTTCTTTTCCTACCCCCTTAACCCCCACTCCCATTGCATCTCCACTTCCTCATATCAGGGAGATCATATGATAGTTGTCTTTCTCTGATTGACTTATTTCGCTAAGCTATGGGTCTTCTGCCTCCTTATTCAAAGCCAGCAGCTTCACTTTCTCTTTCTCTCTGTCCCTCGGTAGAGCCTCTGTCCTCACATTGCTGCTGTTGACTCTGAGTCCTCCGGTGTCCCTCAGATAAAGATTTATGATTACTTGGGGCCCACCTGGATAACCTAGAATGGTTTCTCCATTTTAAGATCTTTCCCTTGGCCACATATGCAAAGTGCCTTTGGCCCTGTAGGGTAACATTTGCAGTTAGAGGGGTTAGGAAGCAGGCATGCCTGGGGAGCTGCTCTTCAGCCTCTGGTGTGTTTGTTTGCCTCTATTTACTTCTCATGCCACAGTTTTATAGGAAGAATCATGTTCATGGATATGATGTGCAGAGAAGGAAAAAGTAGAAAAGGAATTCATATGGCTAAGCATGAACAAGTAGTAAGAAGAGGGAAAGAACTATGTGTTTGGAGTGGAAGAAAACCCAAAGTTTTTAACAAGTGGTCAATGGCCTCTGAGGAACATAAAGAATGAAGGAGTCTCCCCCTCCACAGCAATTTGTCACATACCCCACTTTCAGATTACTTATGTACAAAGCTAGAAAATTGGGAGGATTTTCAAGTAATAACATTATATATTACAATATTATCATAATACATTAGCTGTGCTCTATAACCAAATAAAATGAGAATGTTCCGTGATATTCTCATAGGTTGATGTTTTCCTGGCAGTAGAGATATGTGCGATGAAGAAAGGGGTAAATGTAGAGTTGGGGTAAAAATGGGATGAGTACCTTCCAGATGTCCACAGGTAGATGTCCACACAAAGATTTCCTGCATAGTCTTGTCCTCCCATTAGGGTAATTCCAGACCCAGCCAGCTTCTCAGGGGCTGAGACAATCCTGAGAACTCTGCTTAACCCAGACTATTAGATATGATTCCAGGCCTTAGCAACCCAAGGAGCACCCTTTCATTTGGTAGTTCAGGTTGTGACTCAATTAGTTAACTAACCTGCCATCTACTGTTGCAAACGATGAGTATGCACTGGTACATGAAACTTAGTCCCTCCCTTGCAGAGCTAAGAGTCAAGGGCATTTCAAGATACCCTGAGTTCCTGCTGTCTCAGAAAAAGAAGACCTAGAGGTCCACACTCACAGACTGATATAAATCTGGACATACAAAATGAATAAGAAATTCCAGATCTTCTCAGACTGTCTAAAGATGTTAAAAAGACCATAAAAGTCTTATTGACTGATTGCCTTTGACCATCTTTCCACAGCAGATGTTTGAAGAAAGATGAATAAATGATTAGAAACGACCACTTGGCCCATTTGGACAATGAGTGGATGAAGGGCAAGGCCTGAGAAGGTTGGGAACTAGACAAACAAAGAATGACAAACTTCTTTTCCAGAGGTGTACAATGGCACTTTAAAAAGTGGAAACCTTACCGCACGATCCTGATGACAGGCCGTGTAGCATTTCCCTCAGGTCTGCTGCGGTGAGTTAATTCCCCCTGGTGATGATCAGTCAAGTGGAAATCACTGCCTTGTTTGAATTGAGTTGAGCATTCTCTGTCCATCTCTGTTCTCTAAGGCTATGTCAGCTGCCCACAAAGGAAAGTTAAGTTTTAGCTATCAACATCCTTAAACAGCAGTTTACGGAGGGTGCGCCTTTGTGAAACCAAAAGTGAAAAACAATAGCTTTCTCCTCTAATTGGCATTCTTGGATTTTGAAAGGCCTTATGTGTCAACCATCTGTGAGTCCCACTATGGACTGAATCGTGCACCCCAAAATTCGTATGTTAAAGCCCTAATTCCCAAAGTGACTATGTTTGGAGATAAGGCTTTTGGGAGGTAATTAAGTTTAAAGGATGTTATAAATGTTGGGGTACTAATCCAATAGTTTTGGTGGCTTTTTAAGAAGAGAAGGTATCTCCTCCTCTTCCATCCAACTCTGAAGAAAGGCCATGTGAGTACACAGTGAGCAGGCGGCCATTTGTAACCCAAGAAGAGAGGTCTCACCAGAACACAGTGGACTGGCACCTTGATCTTGCACTTCTTCTCCAGAACTGTCACAAATAAATGTCTGTTGTGTAGTCCCCCCAGTCTGTGGTATTTTGTTAGGGCAGCCTCAGCAGACTAAGATGGGTCCTTACATTGTCTCCTGAGGATGCTCTCACCTCCCAAGAAGCAGAAGTGAAGGCAGAGGTGAAAGAGGGAGCAGGAGTGTGAGGAGAGTCAGGAGGTAGCTGGGATCACAGGCAGGGTGATCCAGGAAGGGTGCAGCCCTGGGGAGATGGGTGTGGATATAGTCACACTCTGGCTCAGCAGGCAGATGCACGGCCATGATGTTCAGCTTTCATGCACCCGGGACACACACCATCCACATGAAGTGTTTGTTATGGCAAGATGGTGTCGTGGTGAAGAGCGTGGGATTGCAGAACCAGACTGCCCTGCCTGAGTTCTAAGCTTGTGTCTTCCATGGGATCCTGAAGAAAATACCTGGCTCCTTCGCTGAAAAAGGGGAACTTGATGGGACTTAACCTACTGCATAGACTTGTGGTGGGGAATGAGTTATTATAGAAACCATTTAGAACCATGCCTGGCACACAATTTGTGCAATTTCAGTGGTAACTATTACTTTGACGATAGGAGGGACCATATACCGATCTCATTTTCATTTCCATTGTGGAATGCTTTTTAAAAATTGTCTTTCAGTGTTCAAGGAAGAAAGGCACTAATGATTGCCCTCAAAAGAAACAAAACCTGAAAAGAAAACAAACAATCCCAACGAGTGAATTGGTTTAGCCAATCCTCAATTTCTTTTTCTTTTTTCTTTCTTTCTTTTTTTTTTTTTTTTGCTTTAGAGTTCATTAGAATTTGTTTCCTGTGTTCTCCAGTGGGTCAGAGACAAAGAGTTTAGAATTCACTGTTAGCGATATTTTCAAAAAGATTTTATAGACTCCTACTAAATGCCTATTTTCAATATTAGGTAAAGAATGGGTTCTTCACCCAAAGTGCTATCATAAATAGCTCCTGAGTTAGTTTTGTAATCTCCTGAGAGTTCATTTCATTTTGTAATTGTTATTTTTCCGTTTATTTCCAACTTTATTTCATTTTCACTTTTCTAGTATATTCAGCAAATGAAGACTTCACAGAAAGTACAGATCTCTAACAATGCCTGCACATTTTATAACAGATTGTGGCTGTTTAGGTGCAGATGGGAATGATCTTTTCCCTTATAGGCCTTCTAACCAGTCACAGAAGTCTAAGTCATTGTACAATAACTAAAATGATGACTGGCAACCATCATTCACATTGCTCTTCCTCAACCACCATAAATGGACTCCAGCTGTTCGGATCACTTGAAAATTCCTTTTGCACCATTGTTATTATATATAGAAACATCATGGAACATTGGCAGCTCTTTGCATTGGTGTACCTGGCTACGTATCGTAGTGTTGTTCACCTCCAACCCAGCATTATCAGCTTAATTAATATTGACGGAAATCACACCCATACATTGTGCATCCTGTCACCCTCTACTAGATTGTAACCTTGGACTAAGATTTTTCTAGTTGTGATTATATTCCAAGTGTAGAAAATTCTAGGCACATAGTAAGTACTCAAAAATACGTGGTCAATGGAAGAATGACAAATAAAAACTGGGACGATTCAAAAGAGAATGCTAATGTCAAAATAATATTCTCAAAAAGAGGCTATGAAGCTTTCAGAGTTTCAGGAGTCTTAAGGGAGTGAGGTGGGTTTTTTTTATTACTTTTAATAAAAAATAATTCCCTGGGTTCTTCCTAAATTTGCACTTAAGGCACATTTTCTAAAAGGCCAGAATCTTCTAAGCAACTATTCTTGGAAAAAATTAATAGAAGTGAAAGAGATACAATTAAAGTCTTACTCCAAGTTTGAAAATCACCTTTTAGTATTTAAAGAGGCATTAATCATGATCATTAATCAATAGAAAGGAATGTTCACAGAACGCTTAGAATAAATGTTTGCAGAAGCAAAACGTCAGAGGAGAAGAGGAAGGCATACATGCCCAGGGCTGAAGACAAACTTTTCTTTTTGGTTTAGCAAATTAAAGCCACTGGAAAAGAACAATTCACTAGAGGGAAACATTACTGTACAACCTATAAAATACTGCCAAGGTCAGCAGAACCTCGGCTGTATGTGTGTGTGTTTCTGTGCCTGTCACTGTTAAGAAACGTTTCTTGCAAGCCTGATTTAGATATTAAGCCTAGAAGTTACTCAACACCAAGGATTAGGAAAGTACTTTTATTTCCTTTACTGCTTACTGACAAGAATGAGTTACATTTTCAGTAATTCTTCATGCTTTCTCAATTTTTTTTATAAGGCTATCCTATTCTGTCAATGCTCTTTGAATTTGTTCACTGATGCCAGCTCCTCTGGTTTTCCCCTCCTTTGTGCTTCTGAGAATTATTTCCAAGCAAGTAAGATACCTCAAAGATTGCTAGACGCATTTTTTAAAAAGCCACAAGGATGCGGGGGGCGCCTGGGTGGCTCAGTGGGTTAAAACCTCTGCCTTCAGCTCAGGTCAGGGTCCTGGGATCTGGACCCATGTCAGGCTCTCTGCTCAGAGGGGAGCCTGCTTCCCCCCGCCCCCCGCCCCCCGTCCGCCTCTCTGCCTACTTGTGATCTGTCAAAATAAAATCTTTAAAAAAATAAAAAAATTTTAAGAAAATAAAAAGCCACAAGGATGCAGTTTTTATAGGAAGTGACTTAGCTATGTAGAAAGAACAGCTGAGTTTTGAAGTCCTACATGGAGTATCTTTGGACATTTCTGTGGAACTCATGTGCCAAGATTTTTCGAAGTTATTCCATGCTTCCATCTCTCAGGTCACTGGAGCAGCTTATATTGTCTCCCTGCGTTATTCAGAGATGTTGCTACCATAAACAAGGCCACTTTTTTCTTCTGCCTTTTTCTCCTTCCCTGTAATTGTTAATAGCTAGGTCCCGGGTCAGCTACACAACTGGCCTCTGTGAAGAACATGCAATCCAAGGTGTTGGCCGGGTTAGGCACTGAGGCTGGGTGTGGGGATGGGGCAGGGGACCAAAGGCAGGAAGGCAAACCAGACCTGAGACCACATCATACTCTCACTACTTTAGAGTTCAAGGAATTTCCTTATTTTTTTTTTTTTAAGATTTTATTTATTTGACAGAGAGAGATCACAAACAGGTGGAGAGACCGGCAGAGAGAGAGAAGCAGGCTACCTGCTGAGCAGAGAGCCCGACGCC
>ML102556.1:0-16298 GCA_003697995.1 Taxidea taxus jeffersonii
TTTTTTTTTTTTAACTTTTCCCACGAACTCTGTAAATAACCATATTTAAAGGCTTTAAGTTGTTGCCTTATGTTGGACTTGATTTTAATTATCCCCAACTTGTTTATAAAGTGAGTTTCCCCTGAATCTTGTAGTGTGGGTGGTGCTTGGAATTAAGAGATGTAGTATTAAAAGGATCTCTCTGTGGGAACCTGCATAGCACTGTGGGTATGAAAACCAGGGGAGGTAGGGCGTGGGAGCCTTTGGGGGAGCTGAGACCCATTGTTGTGTGGGGGAAGCCATGGGGAGAAGCATCTGCCAACAGAATGGCATAGAAGCTGGTGCAAGATCCCAAACAGTCTTCTCAAAATGAAAACAAATATTGCTCTCAAAATCAAAGAATCAACAGCAAGTTTCTATGCTGATTCACTTGGCTCCTATGTCTTACTCCTACAGATTGCCTGAAATAAAACACTTTAAGGACTGTGGTACCATGAGAAATTATCAGATCCATCTGGCTGTAAATGTACTAATCTTATTTCCTTGCATTAAACCTTTTGACTTGTCCTCAGTAGTTGCTAAAAACAACCACTTAGGCAGCCCATCTTCTACCTGGTGTGTGTGACCATGCAGTTCCTTGGTTAGGGTTAGATTATTAATATCGTTGCCTGGTTAAGACAGAATGGCATGTAATGACAATGTGAGTATTGGGTTTTCTCCTTTGTACTCAGTTGGACAATTCAATGGTATTCTCACTACTACTATTCTTATTTCTTCCATATTTTCCTTTCTGCTTTAGAAGAAAAGGAGCCATTCTTTGGATGCTTTGTTTCTAGGAATGGGAGTGGGAATGAGCACATGGAGATAGGTGCCACTGGAGTTAAACAAATTAATTAAAATTGAGTGGGTGCCATGGGCTGCTTCTTCTTATTCTTCTTTTTTTTTGGCATGAGCTTTAGAATCAGATAGACACACTTGGGATACTAGGCAAATCCCTCATTCTGTATCAGGAAAAGAGGGTATAATAATGGAACCTTTTAGTTAGGAGTGTTGTAAAAAACCATATGAAAAATGCATAAAAACATTCAGGACAATGCCTGGGTCATGGTAAGCATTCAATAAATGCTGTTACTCTAGATATTTCTTGAATTAATATCCAAATATCAAAGCTGATCAACATAACAATTTGAAAGATTCTATTACCATTTCTAATGGGAATAATTTGAATTCTGATTTCTTGTATCTGATGCTGGCTAGGAGGTGATAGCTTCTCCTTTGCTCCTGATTAGCATCAATATGAGTGGGCTTTATGTAAATGAGACATTTGCATTCATAGTGACTGGAGGAGTGAGTTCTAAATCATGTGGACTGTTTAGCACCTCATTTTCTTGTTTTTTTGGTGTTCCCTCATGCCTGCATCCAACGCACCTGTGTCTTCACGTCTGACTGAGCTGAAGTCATGAAACAAATATGTGAAATCTCTTTTTAAATTAACGACATATGCTTCTACTCTTTACGTTTTCGGCAAATAATAAAAGTTTCCAATGTAGCTATGAGCAATTCATAAATGAAGTGAAATCTCACCACTTAAATACTTACCTTTTTAAATTGCTATTCATTTGTATCGGGACAAATGGAAAAAGTTGTGATGCTGGTGCTAGCATGAGCTTTTCATAACAGTATAACCATGTGATTAAATATGACTAAATAATTTATTAATTTTTAAAAGTTGTTGGCATATTTTCCTTGCCAGGCATTTCTTTTCGACTATTCTCCCATATGATAATAATAATAAAAAATATAATAATAGTAATAATAATAAATGTAATAATAATAATAGTATTAGTAGCAACTGTATTTATGGACTTGCTTTATATCAGGCATTGTTCGAAGTCCTTTACATGTTTTAACTAAATTTAATCTGAACATCTCTTGATATGGCAGATACTATTTAATTCCACTTTTACAAGTAGAGAAATTAAAGTTTAGCAATATTAAGCCAACTGTTAAAGGCCACACAGTTAACTAAGAGGCACAGATGGGATTTAAAGCCAGGCAGTTTGTTCCAGAGTTCATACTCTTAAAAATTAATACTGTGCTGCCTCTCCATTTAGTTCATTCTCAAACTTTCTTAAAAGCTCAGTTCATTGCTACTTCCTCCTGATCTATTTCCCCTGCCCAGTATACCCCTGACCCTGTCCCAATTTCTATGGCATTATTTCATTTATGTCATCCATTTGTCATTTAGAAACTCTGCTTGGCATTGATAATTACTTGTTTTCATGTATAGGCCCTGTCTGCCCCCCGTGTATCATGCCTAGTAAATGTTCCCCTTGGAACAGGTGGTGATGGGTGAAAAATCCTCATTTTGAGAGTATCTCTCTATATAGGAAAAGTACAACACAGTTTTATCAGATATCAAGGAATAAATTCTTTTCACCTATTTGCAGGTATATGAGGTGGAAAACCAGTCTGAGGTAGGAGGAAAACTGAACATTATGGTTCTTGGGTTCAGTTCTCTGTTGCTTGTGTGTGAATGATCATCTTGAGTCCATATGTTGGAGAGTTATTTTACCCTGGCCAACATTTTACTATAGAGCTTTATTTATTAACATTAACAAGAATCATGGGACTAGTCTCTCATGCCTCAGATGGAAAGTTTACACCTACTAAGAGAGTCCAGAGCAAGGCAATTAGCACTTATGTTTTTGAGTTGAATGAATGGAAACCATGTGAGAATTAGAAAGCATGCCAAAGTAGTCTGCACAATGGAAATCAAGGTTCCAGAAATGGCTAACTGGATCCTGTGACTGCATAATCATTTTCAGAGACATTCCACAGCCAGAATTTCTTAAAACCCAGATTATGTTAGTTTCATTCCCTAACATATGATGCCTAACTGCTTGTTCTATAGAAACTTTCATTTCCTCTGTGGGAGATGTGTTTCCAAATGGGACAAATATTGTCTTCTTGGCAGTTGGGAGTAGGTGAGATGGATGTCGCTGAACTCAGGAACTGCAGTTGCAGCATCCAGTATTTGGTGGGCTCACTGGACCAGTGGGACAAAGAAATCCCCATTGTGAATTTCACCATTTATGGTCATAAGGCAAGAATCAGTATTTATACAAGTAAGTGATGAGGGAAAGCAGAAAATGCCCAGAAGAATTCCAGTGTTATACTTGAATTTCTCCCAAATCATAGATGAGGATCCTGGTTGCAATGCCATGCTAACCTGATAGCGATATTAACTTAAAATGTTTTTAGGCAGAAGGAAACAACAAAGGAGAGACTTCTTTGTTAGCGTCTATCTGGAAATCTGGCGTGATAAAGCAGCAAATCTTACTGCTGCTCGATGTGAAAGTGGGGAGGATGGGCTGTTCTTTGGATAAATCCAAAGAGGCATTGATTTTCTAGTGCTTTTTGGGAAGTGCCGTGTTGCTTTATGTTGTATTTTCATTCACTCATAGTTGCTTCTGCTAATAAAGGTCCTCTGGTGGCAGTAATTCTTCTCAGCAGAGTGATGTCGTTTAGCAGTGAAATCCTTGGTACATTCACTAACATGAAGTGCGATTTGTCCTTGCACCTGGTACGCATTCAGTTCCGCAGAGAGTCACATTGCTATTAATGCCTTTTGTTTAGTCACACAGGGGAACCAGAACAAGAAGTGTAGATTTTCACCTTGGCTTTTACAAGGTACATTATGAGCTGCACACCTCCGTAGAATGAACTTGGCAGTCCCTAGTTCTTAGACAACAGTGATTTGCAACTGGACGTAAGAAAAAGGGACATTAATTGCTAGTAATTAGTAGTTCAGAGAGGTGTTTTTTTTTTTTTTTTTTCTTCTTCCTCTTCTTCTTCTGGGAATTAATCAATCTCCTGAGAGGAGTGAGAAAATCGAGAATGAATAGAATAGCAAGGTTTTAGGTTTAAAATCTGAGGATTTTGAGTTTGGTGTCATACCAATTACTCGCTCTAGTTTTATTTTGTGGCTCACAAAAATTTATGTCACCGTCCCTGTTTTCAAATTTAATATTATTTTATCAAAGTTCTACATGTACATTATTGAAAAAGTCCAATCTTTTATAAAGCTCATAATAAAAAACAGCAATCTCTGGCTCCACTCTTTTCCTCTTTGATTCTTTGTCTCTGGAGGCAGCCTCTTTCAACTTTAAGCTGTTTGTTCTGCTGTTTACTGCCATATTTCTAATAACTTGCTTGAAACATCATTTCTTGACTCTTTTTTCAAATTTTGGTCTTATTTACTGACATTTTAACGTGGAAGGTAAAAACTTAGTGCTCTTTTTTTTTATTAAGCTTTTTTTTTTAAAATTTAAACATATAATGTAACCCCACCACCCTCTCCCAACCCCTCTCCCCCCCACCCCCCTCAGTTTGTTTTATGACATTAAGAGTCTCTTTTGGTTTGTCTCCCCCCCGATCCCATCTTGTTTCATTTTTTCTTTTCCTACCACCTTAACCCCCACCCCCGTTGCATCTCCACTTCCTCATAAAACTTAGTGCTCTTAATAAGAAACCACATCCTGCAACCTCAGGGTACACAGCCCCTCTTCATCTTCTCTTAACATGGCTTTATCATTTTTGATTGCCTCAATATTCACCAATTACACTATTGGTATAATTATATAAATTGGTGTAACTATTAAATATTACTCAGAGATGTGCTGTGTGCCAAGGTATAGTTACATTTCCTATCTTTTACAATTATCCCAGAGTTAGTTTAGGTTTTCCCAGAGTTAATAATTGGTTTTGTCTCTCTCCTTCTTTCCTTCTTTTAGCTGTCTTTAGGTTACTCTGTACTTAAGTAAAAATGGTCACTAACTCATTCTCAGCTGTCTGCCAGAAGTGTAAATCTCCTCTCCAATACACCCAGTTCCTATGAAAATATTAGATAATCAGTTTAGGTCCTTTTGTTGTGGGAAGGGGAGAGCTGGAAGCACACCCTTTGGGGGGCCCTCACTTCTATTTGGATCTGGACTGGTCGCTTACAAGGCCAGTGCGTAACTGCCACCCTGTGACTCCTCTTTGCCATCCTAGGAAAGGTTCCCTTTGCTTGGCTTCTATAAGGGATCCCCTGTTCCCTGGACCTCAAATTTTTCTCCACACCCCTCCCATAATTTGGTTTAGAACATTATTTAGTAGTTGATAAAAAAGGGGGCAAGTGAAGTAAACTTTTTTGGGAACTTACATGTAGCTCATGATTTTGTTTTATCTTCACACATGATTATTTGTTCGGTCAGGTAGAGATGTCTAAGATGAAGCTGTATTTTCGCAAAGTGTTTGACGTTACTGCCCCTGATTTTTGGGCTTCCAGTGTCCCTATGGAGAAATCTGATGCCATGCTGATCCTTGATCCTTTGAATCTGGATTTTTAATTTAATTTATTTTATTTTTAAGATTATTTATTTATTTATTTGAATGAGAGAGAGAGAGAGAGAGAGAGAGTCAGAAGGAGAGTGAGAGGAGGAAGCAGACTCCCGCCGAGCAGAGAGCCTGACACTCTATCCCAGGACCCTGGGATCATGACGGGAGCTGAAGTCAGACAATCAACCAAATGAGCCACCCAGGCGCCCCAAGACTTTTTATTTTTTAATTCTCCCTGGAAATTATTGAATCTTTTCTTCATCCTTGGTGATCTGAAATTTTTAAATGATGTTCCTTATAATAACTTTTCTTTCATTCTTTTGGTTACTACTTTTAATCTGGATATTCTTGCCTTTCAATTTGGGGTAGTTTTCTTTAAATCAAGAAGAAAATTTCCTCCTTTCTGTTTTGTCTATTCTTTTTTCTCTAAAACTCTTATTATTCTGATGTTGGATTGCCTAAATTGATCTTTTCTCTCTTGTATTTCATGAATTTTCCTTATATTCTACCTTTTGAGAGATTTACTTAGTTTTTTTATTTTTATTTTTATTTTTATTTTTTATTTCATTTATTTTTTAAGATTTTATTTATTTATTTAACAGACAGAGATCACAAGTAGGCAGAGAGGCAGGCAGAGAGAGGGGTGAAGCAGACTCCCCGCTGAGCAGAGAGCCAGATGTGGGGCTGGATCCCAGCACACTGAGATCATGATCTGAGCCAAAGGCAGAGGCTTAACTCACTGAGCCACCCAGGTGCCCCGAGAGATTTACTATCCTCAAATCCTTTCATTGAAATTTTAACTTCTGCTGTTATCATTTTAATTTCCAAAAACTGCTTTATATTTAGTTTCCTGAATGTTCTTTTTTTGTTTTGTTTTCTTTTCTTGTTTCATGGATATAGTGTCTTCCCTTATTTTTCTATGTATACAAATTAACCTTTTTCTTTCTGAGTGCATTTAGTTTTTTCTTCTCTTCCCTGCCTTGTTTGTTTCTTTTCAGTTAGTTTCTGTTTGTTCATTTATTATTTTGGTGTCTTTTACATTAGAAGCCTCCCTGTAGTGTCTGGTGACACTGGGCTCCCCATTTACTTTTACCACTTACCTGATTATGTTTGTAAATTTGAAGACTTTAATGTCGTTTCACTTCCTCTTATATTTTGAATTATTCTCTTGTGCAAGTCTTTTACATATGAAAGCCTTGCAAAAAGCACTATGATCTTTGTTTTGCATAGTTAAAATTTATTTGTTTTAATATTTCACAACTTACTTTTCCTGATGTTCTTCATTTATCTCTTCATTTCTTGGCTTCTGGGATCATTTACTTCTGTTGAAGAAGTTCCTTCAGTATTTCTTTTTAATTCAGGTGTGCTGTTGATGAATTTCTCAAAGATTTTGTTTGCTGGAAAAGTATTTATTTCATCCTAAGTTTTGAAGGGGATTTTCACTAAGTTAATACTGTAGATTGGCAATTACTGTTTTTCAGCATTTTAAAATAGACTTCACTTTCTTCTGTCTTCAACATTTCTGTGGAGAAGGCAGCTCTCAGTTGTACTGTTGTTCCTTGGGAAGTAGTATAACTTTTTTCCTCTGGATGCTTCTAGGGTTTTTCTCCAGCAGTTTTACTATGATGTGACAAGGAATGGCTTTTTTTCCCCCCCATTTATCTTGCTTGGGACTTGTAGCACTTTTTGAATTTGTGGGTTAATGTTTTTCATCAGTTTTGCAAAATCTCTGCCATTTTCTCTGCACAGAGTGTTTCCATTAAATTATTTTTTCAATGTGTGTTGTTGTTTTTTATTTTTATTTTTTTAAAGATTTTATTTATTTATTTGTTAAAGAGAGAGAAAGAGAGAGCGAGCACAGGCAGAGTGGCAGGCAGAGGCGGAGGGAAAAGCAGGCTCCCCAGCGAGCAAGGAGCCCAATGTGGGACTCGATCCCAGGATGCTGGGATCATGACCTGAGCCGAAGGCAGCCGCTTAACCAATTGAGCCACCCACGTGTCCCGTGTTGTTCTTTTTTAAATCCCCCAGCTTTATTGAGGTACACTCAACATACAAAACTGTAAGTTTAAGGGGTTCAAAGTGGGATTTGATATTTGTTGTGTTGATATGTATGTGTCATATTGTAAAATGATTGCCCCAATAAGGTTAGTTAACACATCCATCATCTCACATTGTTATCTTCTGTTTTGTTTTGTAGTGGGGATTTTTAGGATTTACTCTCTTAGCAATATTAAAACATACAACACAATATTGTTAACTAGAGTTACCATGTTCTAGATTTTTAGAATTTAAATTCATCCAATAACTGGAATTCTGTACTCTTTAAGCACCTTCACGCATTATTCCTCCCCTCCCCCATTCTTGGCCCCCACACACCGCTGGTAACCACTAGTCTACTTTCTATTTCTATGAGTTCGATTTTTTAGATTCCACACAAAAGTGAGATTATACTCTGTATTTCTCTGTCTTAGTTCACTTAGCACGATGCCTTCAAGTTTCATCCATGTTGTCACAAATGGCAGGATTTCCTTCCTTTTTATGGCTGAATTACTGATATATATATAATATATATATTATATATATATATAATATAATATATATGTATCACATTTTCTTTATCCATTCTTTCATCAATGGTGATATGACAGTGAATTTAATAAAGAAAACCTTCCTTTTTGAAGGGTCTAGACTTCTGCTGGAGAATATGGCAATAAACTAATAAATATATATTATAATGTCAGTATGATGTACATGTCATAAAGAAAAATAAAGCGGGGTGAAAAAATTTAGCAGGATGAGACTGCTTTAGATAGGATGGTCACAGTCAGTCTCTTGAGAAGTGACTTTGAGATCTGAACAAGCCAAATGTGGATCCAGTTTATATCATGCCAGGAAAATGAAAACAAAAAAACGTCATCTGGGTAACTGGTATACACTGTGGCATAATACTTGCAGATTTAGAGTTAGAAGAATCTTTGCTCAGTTTATTATATTTGGTAATCTGATCCCTGTTCATCTAGGATGTTCTTTAAAATGTATATGGTAGACCAGGTACATGAAGATTATAGGTATTTGTTCAATTTGGCACATGTTTATTGTATCTAAGTCCAGTAATGTTTATGATAGATTTTTTTATTTGTAGTAAGCAAAATTCATGTCCCATTTGCCATTTCATCTGTATAAAGATACTTAATAGGTTTACTAGGAAGTATCTTCAGAATCGCTTTAGAGAACCATTGGCTCCAGGGAATACAGAATGGGTTAGTTTTCTGATTTTCTGTAAACCTTCTTCAGAAACAATGGAAGTGAAGTTACAGACTCTCACACTGACTTCTTCAGCAGGCTCATGGAAATGTCTACTCTTCTGACCTAAAGGCTGTAGGGAGCAGTATACCATGGAGAAGTAGCCCGTCCCTGAGTGTTTTGGAGAGTAATTCTGCTCCGTGATAGGTCTCTAAAAGATAAACTTGTCTTTTTTTCTTTTGTAACCATAGAAGCAGGTAAGAGAAACCGCAGTCCCAGCATGTTGGTTGTGGGCTCTGGCAATATCTGACGTCCCTGGTGTGTGTGCTCAGCTTTCTCATTCTCTTTGAAGCCTCGCTATTTGCACTCCAAAGAGGTTAGGATCCTCAAGATGTCTAGGCTGAAGGTGGTATTAAATCCAGTGTTTTATTTACTCTTCAAAAGCTCTTCTTTGAGAGCATATTTACCAATAGGTAAACTAGGAGAACTTGTAATGATAACCTGAAGTATCACCAACTCTGTATTTAAATTTTCCTGCTCTTAGAAGGTGTTTGTTTTGGCTGTGGTTAAAATAACTTAATAGAGCAAAATTGATACTTTGAAGTGAAACATATTTTGAACCATTATTTTATTTTTTGAAGCCATGTAAGTGTTTTGATAGCTCAGTAATTAATTATAATGTGCTCAACAAATGGACATGAACAAAATATAAACATTTACTACATTAACTAATTAATTAACTCAAATATGAAAACACTGAAAAATCGCTTTTAAAAAATAACTTAATGAAAAAAAAACTTATAATCTATATTTTTACCTCTATAAGATTAGAATTTAATAAATAAGATATTCATAAGTTATGTTGTACACGTGGCTCAAGTTCTAAGTAAAGGAAAGAAAATGCACAATATACTAACCAAAAAGTTGATCTGTAACTGCTGATACTTTTTTTCCTATGGGCTCTACCCTAGTCCATAGGATCCCAGAAATATTAATCAAAAGTGTGTTGTGTATCCTGGGCTGTTTTCAGTAATGTATTTTATATGGAAAATCCATATGTAAACTATTAGTAGGCAGAACATAAATACAGATTTTTATATCATTTGATTATGTGGCTCAAATTTGTACTAAGGCTTACTGCGTATTTTTGTAGAGTTAATTGGTCACATAGGGCTTAGACTCTATTTTGACTGAATTACTTGGGTATGGAACCATATAGAAGCTGGGAACTTTACTTGCGTGATTATACTCTAGAATGCTGGAGCACCTTTCCCCAAAATTTCTTTCCCCATGAAAGAAATTTCATGTATTGTATGTAATAGTATTTATGATTTGTACATATTTGACTGGTAAGACAAAGTCCTCCTGTCCTCAAGAGCACTCACTCCTTGCCTATATGTGTGTGTGGAGGGGGGTGGGGGGATAACCTAGAATTCAGTCTCACAGTCTCATGGGATTGTGTGTATGGGAGGTTGGTTTGTTGTTGTTTTGGGTTTTTTTGCCTTTTATCAGGGGATCGTTGTGTTATTGCTGAGAACCTGAGAACCTGTGGATATTCTGCTTATGAGTCTGTGTGTGTATGATGTCTCTACTGGAAAGCCCAGAAGTATGTTCTGGGGGCATTTGCCATCCTTTTCTTAAGACTCTCCTGCATGCTTAATTTTTCCAAGATCAAACACACACCTGATTATATTGGAGACATCACATGAATGTCAAAGTTGTGACTTTGTTTTTCCCTTAAAGGATCCAAGGGAAAGGCCTTTGGATTTGGTGCTTCCAAGTGAGGATGCTCACATATATATACTCTCTCCTGACCCTTCCTTTTCTTTCCTTTTTCTTCTTTAGCTTCAAAGCATCTACTCCTCTCCCTTAGACAGGTGCCCTCAGGTCCTTTGGGGAGCTTCAGTCTCCTCACAAGAGGAAGAGATGACCCCTTCAACATGTACCTTTGATCCTTTCTGGGGTCTTACAAACTCCAGGACCTTGTACTTGTTTGGGTGTTCATGGAGGCTCTTCTTTGCTCATGAGTCAGAGCTGGCTCAGATACTGTGGCTGAGAATGCACGTGGGTGCCCAGTTTCTGTGTTGTCTGCCCAGTAGTGACCATTATGGCCAATGTCTTCACTTGTTTATGTCAAAAACAAGCACAGTGTACTTGATGAAAGAGATAATTATGTTTCCAATCACACATGAAAAAAACTGATTTCTCATGTCATGTAACTTTTTTAAAAAAAGATTTTATTTATTTATTTGAGAGAGAGAGCACAAGCACTTACCAGCGGTGAGGGTGTGGGGTGGGGAGGGGTAGAGGCAGAGGGAGAAGCAGACTCCCCACTGAGTAGGGAAGCCCCCTCAGGTGGGGCTCAATCCCAGGACCCTGAGATCATGACCTGAGCCAAAGACAGTCGCTTAACCCATCTGAACCACACAGGCACCCCTCATTTCACATAATTTTGATCATGCCCTGTGGTTATAAAATAATCAGCCCCTACATTTTTGTGTAAATGGGCATTTTATTTGTCTGTCCTTGTATTATTTCTCGTAAGTATGGATTGTTTCTCCCCTGTTAGAATATAAGCTTTATGAAGACATGGGTGTTTGTTTTGTTCACTATTCTATCCCAATCTCTGGAACAGTGCCTAGCACATAATAAGTGCTCAATACATATTTGTCAAACTAAGTGAATATTATAAGGATTATACACTACCTACAGATGGCTTCTTTTTTGCCATGAAGAAATGGGCGTATCTGTGAAGAGAATGTTAATTTAGAGTAGTTTCTATTTTATTGTAGATTTATTGTATATACCAAATATAAAGAAAAGATGTTTCTAATTTCCCCCCCTCCCCCGCAAACACTGATACTGATCAAGGATGACTAAGGTAAAGAAACTGAAGGACTGAGAATACACAGAATTTATTTTGCTAATAGGCAACTTGAGGAGTCTAGACTTGGACCTACTTCAAACGTTTCTGGTTTAAATGGCTCACACTCTGCATTCAGAATTATAACTACCATTTGGTGAGTAGACATAAAGTTTGCCTCTCAAGCTAACAAGCAAATTTAAAAGTATACTTATCAGTAATATATAAACATTATACATATAGCTTTTTCCAAGTTAAAGCTTGCTGTACACTCAAGGATGTTAAGTATCTGATTTTAAAAACAAGAAAGTTCAATAAGAGTAGATTAGGAATCAAGCAGATACCAGTCCTGGCTTCCAGAAACTTGAGCTTTTTGGTAAGTGGCTCTCACACTGGATTTTGAAATTGTGTTGTGCTTGAGCAAGTCAGCGGCAAAGGGAATGTGAATAACACAAAGAATGCCATGAAAGCAGGATTCATTCTTTTGAGAATATGAGCACTGTGTATCAAATGAGGGAGAAGGGCTGATTGGGTTAATTTTCTTTCTGGATAATAAATATTGTGGCATAAGGCAGTAAGAGAGGGAAAGGACCACTGTGAATGACTAAAAAGAAAATTGCTAAAATCTCTATGTTAGTAATTGATCTTAATGGAACTTAATTATTTTATTACCATAATCAGTCACCTCTTATCTTGCTTTTGCTGCCATTCCACTTTGGGAACTATTAACTCCTATTACCTAGCTGCGGTCAGGAAGAAACTGCTTGATAACAAGTTTTAATTCCTGTTGCAGTGTAACTTTGGCAAACTTATTTGTTTGCATTCAGAGCATTGGAAAAAAAGTATTTGTAAGATGAGTTGGGATGGGTGAGATTGGTAGATATGTGTATTGTCGTGTGTATTTTTACTCTCAAGGCCCAACGTGAGTGCTCTGAAGTCACAAATCATGCTTATTTATTCTGTATTCCCAGTGTCATACATAGCACCTAATAGAAAGTAGGCACCTCATAAATACTTAAGGAATGAGTAGTAAAAATAACTAATGTCTATTTAATTCTTCATAATACTGTTGTGTCTCAGAAATGGAGATGATCTATGTATTGTTACAGGTCCTATGACTGTTTTAATTGGTTCTTTATCACAGATGTTAGCGGTTCTGTGTTTCAGAGATGTGGACATATCCCTGTGGAATTACATGTTTACCCTTTGTTTAGGCTAGTATGCATCTCAAAGATGAAGATGCATGGCTAGATAGACGCATGGTTCTGTGCAATTGTTAAAGATTTTTTTTTGATTATCAGTGAAGAACTGACTTTTTAATAAGGTTTTAGACGGCAAATTAGAAGATCATGATAGTAGCCCTTAGGAAATATTAATAATTTGTGACCATTTTATTCATAATTATAATACCCAATAGAGCTGTGCATTTTTCATGTATACCTAATGAATTGGATAACTCTGTTAATTTGTTATTCGTCTGATAATTCTGATTATTCGTTATTTCCATCTCCATTTTCTTATGACAGTTATATGCTTGATTTTGTAAAATAGCTTTTTATTTTGAAACAGTTTGAGACTCACAGAGAGTTGAAAAAACGGAGTTCCCAGTGTACCCTTCACCTGACTTCCTCTGGTGATAATTTCTTACATAACGAAAGTACGTTGTCAAAGACAGGACAGACCTTATTAAGATCTCACTAACTTTTTTTTTTTCTAAGATTTTATTTATTTATTTGAGGGAAAAAGACAGAGATAGTGAGAGAACATGAGCAGGGGTGGGGCAGAGAGAAACAGATAAGCAGGCTCCCACCTGAGCAGGGAGCCCAACAATGTGGGGCTCAATTCCAGGATCCTGGGATCATGACCTGGGTTGAAGGCAGATGCTTAACCAACTGAGCCACTCAGGCACCCCAGATCTCACTAGCTTTTAAATGTACTCTGTGTGTGTGTGTGTGTGTGTGTGTGTGTGTGTAGTTCTTTTAAGTGGAGTACATACGTAGACTCTGGTAACCACCACCATATTCAGGGTACAAAACTTCCACCACCACACAGAAACTTTTGTGCTTTCCCATAAAGGTCACACCCTTTCTCCAAACCTAACTCCCACAACTACTAATCTGTTTTCCACTGCTGTAACTTTGTCACTTAGAGATGCTATATAAAGGGAATCACGTAATATGTAACTCTCTGATACTGACTTTTTTCACTCAGTAGGATGTCGTTGAGATCTAGCCAAGTTGTTGAGTTAACAGTATATTGTTCCTATTTATGGCTTAATGGTATTGCACATATGTTTGATTATGATAACAAACCTTCAAATCCACATTCGAAGCATCCTACAAACTGAAACTAAAGGTCTCCCAACAATTGTGCCCTTGGAGCATGTTATGGAGAAGGCTCCCACAGCCGGAGAACTGTATGAGGGATAAAGAAGAAAGTCTTTTTCAACGGTTCATGTGCTCTGAGCTTTCTTATAAACAAGTGTCCTCCAATCCAGCTCTCACTTATTTATTATTTCTTTTTATGGTGGTGGCATGTCAGGATTTCCAAGAACTTCCCTCAGCTTCCTGGGCATTGGCTGCTTCTTTGGTTGTCTATGTTCCTAACTCATCATTCAGATCCTTATTTTAGTGTTGGCCCTGGCTTGAATAACCCTAAAACTGCTCCTCTAATGAGTCAAGCAGGGTGGAAACACTCGTTGATCCCTGGGGTAGCCTGGAAGGCCTCTGTTTGTATGAGTGACTGACGATCCTTCCATGAAGGAGTCAGGTTTGTTTAAGGACAGTGGGGCAGAATCTACAGAAAAATGCACTTCTGAGAACACCATGTCTATCACTATAATTTTCCAAGGGGATTTCAGATAGAAGACTCCGAAAAACCAAATGAGCTCATTCTCTTTGATCTTAGAGGGGTGCTGAGTACAGAACCTGATGGCAGTGTGCCGGAAGCACTGCACTTGCTAGGCATCGGTGATCAGGGTGGCTTTGGCAACAGAGGTGATGCCACTGTGTCAGCAGCAACCTCCGTGCAAGAGGAGACGTCTCTTCCAGAATGCTTGACCCTGTTACTGGTTCCCTTAGCATTGGCATCACCACTTCTGTGTTTTGGCAGCCATGGGCAGACCTCCAGTGGCTTGGCAGGGTGGCAGTGCCCCCTGTGACCACTGGTATGAAGGCGCTGTTTCCAGCATCATTGTTGGGAGGTGGGGTATGTCTGTGTGTGTGTGTGTGTGTGTGTGTGTGTGTGTGCGCGCGCGTGCATGCATGCACATTCAACTTACATTCTCTGGAGGTCTCATATCATAACCTCTCAAACTATTTCCTATATTGATTTTATAGAAGAAAAGTGGATCTTGGACTCTCCCCTGGCTAGGAAACTATAAAACATTTTGTTGAAATTCAAGGCTTCTGCTTGGTCTTATTGTAGTAACAGGTGAATATCAACAGAGAGATGCTTTTGGAGAGAGCTTGATTATTTCTCAGGTATTAAAAAATAATATTTTTTTATGATATGCATTGCATATACATATATTTTCTTAGAGTGAAATAGAGGGAATACAAAGGGCAAGCACCACTGTTTTTCAAATAATGTAAACTATTGACATGTGCAGAGATGGATAGTGAAGTGCTTCTTTCCTTAATACGGTTTTAAGCTCTACTCTTCTATGGGTGATATGTATCTGTGAGATGTGTGTGTGTGTGTGTATGTGTTCTTCTTGTTAACTCAACTGAGTAAATCTTAAAGATCTTATTGGCTTTATTGAATGATTCATGAATTGGGCACACATCCAACCTAGGAGTTAAAGGAGTTCTGAGGAGCCTGCAAAACAAGAATTTTCTAGGCAGAAGGGAGCAGGAACAAGGACATTGTACTAGGCAAAAAATCAGATTGGTTATTTCAAGGTGGCTTTCCTTTAGGGAATGGCAAAGATGTACAGGAAAATTACCTGAAGCAGATGAAAAATTACCAACTAATGCTGATCAGGTGATTCCATTCAATGAACTGGGTTAAGATAACATTTCTGAGAAGCTGAAACTGAAGTTAAGTCTTGGTGATGCAGGCATGACTTAAGTGACTGCATTTTGGAACTGTTGTCTTGTTTTTAACACTGTATTTACTTATTAGATGAGTTAAGGAAGAATAACTCACCACACACTCGTAGGGACATCTCAGAAAAGATCATATTTGGCTGAATAACTCACAGCTTTGTGGAATATTTTCCCGTGGGTGGCTGAATTGCACACTATTCTTGAGGAGGAGATGGATCTTAGAACTAGAGAGGGGAGGAGGTTTCCCTAAAATGGGGAGTTAATTATGTGGCATAATACTTAACAGTATCAATTCAGTATCATGAAGTTACCAGTGGAAATCAGCAAGTAACTGGGGAGTTGAGGTCATTGAAAGGATTTACTGCTGTTCTGATCTATCTATTTTGCTGTTTTCCCTCTTTTCACATTTGACCCTACTTTAAATGCCACATACAGAGTATTGTCAACTGTCTCTACTAACACCTCCATGGTCTGTAATGGAGTTCCCCTCAGTTCTTTATCCTCTGCCAACCCCATGTCCTGCCATTGTTCCCAGCCTGAGATACTGAGCTGCAAGGCCCAGGAAACATTTTTTTTTAAAGATTTTATTTATTTATTTATTTTTGACAGAGAGATCACAAGTAGACAGAGAGGCAGGCAGAGAGAGAAGGGGAAGCAGGCTCCCTGCTGAGCAGAGAGCCCAATGCGGGGCTCATTCCCAGGACCCTGAGATCATGACCTGAGCTGAAGGCAGTGGCTTAACCCACTGAAACACCCAGGCCACCCCCCACCCCACCCCCCCC
>ML102556.1:16398-49061 GCA_003697995.1 Taxidea taxus jeffersonii
CCCCCCCCGGCCCAGGAAACTTTTTTTTTTTAAGATTTTATTTATTTATTTATTTGACAGAGAGAGAGAGAGATCACAAGGAGGCAGAGAGAGAGGGGGGAAGCAGGCTCCCCGCTGAGCAGAGAGCCAGATGCGGGGCTCATTCCCAGGACCCTGACATCATGACCTGAGCTGAAGGCAGCGGCTTAATCCACTGAGCCACCCAGGCGCCCCCCCAGGAAACATTTTTATCCTCCCCTGTCACTGCCAAAACTAGTGAGTTGCATTTTTGACATGCTGAATTTAACATTTCTATTGGACATTCAGGTAGAGATATTAAGTAGACTATTTTGTCTGAAGTTCAGAGGGCAGGTCTGAGCTACTAAGTTTGGTTGTTGGTTGTATACACAAGGTAATTAAAAGTAAGAGACTAGATGGGGTAGTCAAGGGAGTCAAAGCCCTGGGGTGATTTGGGGAGGAAGAAGAGGAGGAACCAGCCAAGGAAATGAAGAAAGAATGATCTAATGAGCAACTAAGAAAACTTGGAGACTCTGGTATGTATCCCTGAGACAATTGAAGTCAGTGTCAAAGATGGTGGTGAGTCAAGGCCAAAAAATGTTAGTGATGCTGGCTCATGGGCCATTGGAGGTCATTTCTGACTGTGATAAGAACAGATTTGGTCAAAGGAGGTGGACACAATTCTCCTTGGATTGGATTGAATAGAAAATGAGAAAACAAAGTGTTGGAGACTCTGGGAATAGATAAGGAGAGCAAAGAAACAGGGAAGAAGCTGGTGGAAGAAGTGGAGTCAAGAGAAGATAATATCCAGATGTGAATGGTCATTGCATTAAAAGGGAAGAAAACATTTTTAGCCAGTTTGTATTTCCTAGTATCCTGCAATTTCTTCTCATCATGGTGAAAAAGAAAGAGATTGGTAGGACAGTAGGTAGGCCTAAAGACAATGCTGTATACTTCCCGGGGACCATCTCAATTCAACTATGCAGTTTATCTTTCCTTTTCCCAGAACTGGAAGCACACCTGGAAGATTCAGAGGTCAGCAAGTTTAATAGGAAATTCTTCACATAAAATCCTGATGGTGATAAGCCCATCCTTCCATGCCAACTCTGCTGTTTCTCTGACATCCTTTCTATTATCCATATCCTTCCTTTTAATACAAAGAGTAGGACAGATAGGGTGACCCTTCAAAACATTACTGATTCTCATTATGCTCTATCCCCTAAGTGCCTATTCTGTCTTCAGGGGTACTGAAGTACAATCCAACAGTTTGGAAACTGATTTCCTCATTCAGTCATCAGTGCAATATCCCACTAAAGTCATTATCCATCATTGCACTATCCCCCTAAAATTATAACCCATTGTTTCAGTGCTTGGTGAAAGAAAGAATTAAAGTTAAAAAAAATCTCAACTTTGTGGCATAATTACAAACAATGTCAGGAAAGTATTGGTTGGAAGCTAAATAATATAGGAGGTGGTTTTTTTTTTTTTTTGACATCAGTAGACTTTTATCTGCTATAGTAAATCACATTTATTCTTAAAAAAGCAAATACAAAACAGAAACACATTCCTGGTTCTTATCTCGGACAGTGACTTAAATCATGTAGAAGCAGCTCTCACTTTCTCTCTCTCTATCCCCCATCCACAGCATCATTGCAACCTCACAATGATAATCAGGGAGTCTTGCCTCTGCTCCCTCCTCTTCCAAGGAGCAAACTGTGATGTCAGCATGTCACTAGCATACTAGATATGTATTTCTAGAGGTTGCCATGGCAAATCAGGAACCAGAGCCTCCCTAATGAGCCTTAGCTATTGCCACCTGACAGAGTAAGCATTCTTAGACATTTCCTGTTAGATTCGGTGCTGGCTGTGCCTCTGAAAGCAGTTGCTTTCATTTCTGTCCATTAACTAGCATTGGGTGGGAATGGGGGTGAAGTCTTGTCCAGTCATGAAGTGTCACTGGATCTGACAGAGGCATTTCTAGGGCTGGAAATGTAGCAGGTGCAACAGGACACTAAGGAGATAGGTGAAGTTAAAATTTAGTTCCTGGCAGTTTACACAGTTTCTCGACGATTTCACTGATTATAGTTATTTCTCATGGCGTTTGGTGTCTCCTGGTGCGTGATAATGAAGACATTAGCCTCCACAATGGCCAGATCACCATGTAATATATAATATAACTTATTAGAGGAAGAAAACCAATAGGGCCCTGATATTTTATTGGAGAAGTAGAACTCTTTCAACAAGAGCATTTCAAGTTTGCCGACATTGACTATATCACTCTCCTTAAATGTTACAAATTTTCTCTTCCCCCAATTATCACAAAAATCTTCCTTCCCACTTTTCTTGAGTGTCATAATTTTTTAAATAGGAGGGTCATAGATTATAACTCTGAATAAGAGAAGGCTGGTGAGTTTGCTGTGTTAAAGAATCTAGAATGGTAGCTTTAGGAAAGCAGCGGGTCATAGTTTTGATTCTGTGTCGTGGTCTTATTTCCCAAAATATATAAACGTATAAACTGTACTTCATTTTAGGGAGTGGAAATTAATTTGAGTCAGAAAAGAAGTAATAAGCAACCCACATGGTCTGCCTTTGTCAAGGAGACCGACATTTTTGATACTGTTCTTAGGGGAGTAAGAAGGTTTTAATAGAATGTAACAGCTCTCTGGAGAGAAGAACACATTTCCTATATGTTGAATGTGGTTGCATTATATCTGCAGAGGTTTTCCTTGAATCCAGATTTCAGCTTTGTTAAGGGGGCCATGGGAAAAGACCACTGTGTGGTAGTAGCAAGAAGGAAAGATTGGTTCACATTTTCCCAAGAGGCAGACAAAACAACAGAATTTTAGCATCCACCAGGTATCTGTCAGATGGGGACAATTTCCAGCAACAACATAACAGGGTCGTATCAGTGACAGATTGAATCGGTTATCTAGAGATGAAAGGCTCCCCAGATCCTCGTTTCCTCTCGGATTCAGCTTTTTGATTGCTTGCTTTGTCCTTTGTATTTTTTTCTTCACTATCTTAGTTGGTTCTTTCTCTTCTTTTTCAGAACCTTAAGCTTATCTTTTAAACTGATTTATTTTGGGTTTTATGGCTTAGGGAGCAGCTGAGACTAACAGGAAAAATATAAAGAACAAACCTGGGTATTTTCTTATTGTCAAAGAACAGATGCTGTGGCAGGTGCTACTGGTAAGATATTATAATCAAAGAGGCATGAAAATGTAGAATTTCATTTCTGCATCTTAAGACAGTGCTCTCAACTTGCTGATTCATTCATGTGATTAAGAGCAAATTAATATTTCAGAAAATTTCCCACAGTCTATAAGATAGTGATATGTGACAAAATCCTTTATGTACTCCCATAAGGCAGATTCGACTGGAAGGAGTGATGTTCATCTCTTAATTAAGTCCTTCTTACATTACATTTCATGCCATAGTGAAACAGGAATTGCTCTCTGCTCCCAAAGAAGAGGGGATATGTAATCATTCAAACTAATCTCAGTAGCCAAAAGAGTGTCTGTTTTTGATAAATCCCTGTGTTTTGATTATAAGCAGAATAGTCAGGTTTTTTGCTTGTATATTTGTCTTCAGTCTGGTGTAACACTTCCCTCCTTAAGTTGCTTGTATCTCAAATATTCTTTTTGGCTTACTTTATGTTTTTATTCTTGGGACCAAAAAGATACCTGTCAGTTCCTTTTAATGGCTCTTTTGGCTTTTCTTTAGATACTCAGTTGTCCATTTTTTTTTAAAGATTTTATTTATTTATTTGAGAGAGAGAGAGTGAGAAAGAGCATGAGAGGAGAGAAGGGCAGAGGGAGAAGCAGACTCCCCGTGGACCTGGGAGCCCAATGTGGGACTCGATCCTGGGACTCCAGGATCATGACCTGAGCCAAAGGCAGCCCCCCAACCAACTGAGCCACCCAGGCACTCTCAGTTGTCCATTTTTAAGTGAACTGTGGATAATGGGATTTAATCTAGGTCTTTTGCCCAAAGAAGTTGCTGAGTACCAGGTCACGGTTGTTCAGGCTGTTTAGATACCTGATCTACAGTATGCACTGGGCAGGTATCTGGTCCATGATTTGGGGCTACTGCCGAATCTTCTTGAACTTAGAAAAAAAGACACTGGGTGTCTTTTTTAAGCAAGACTGTTCCCGGAAAAGTTTCTCTTCCCTCCCCTCCCCTCCCCTTCCCTTCTCTTCTTTTTCCTCCCCCCTTTCCCTTCTCTTTTTTTTCTTTTCTTTCTTTCTTTCCCTTTCCCTCCCTTCCCCCCCCTTCTTTAAAAACTTTCTTAGCAGCTGATAAAATTTCTTGTATGGCTGCATCAGTTTATTCAGTGGGACTGCTAATTAGATCATTTTGTTGTTAATATGTACTCATCTTCCATCTCACCCAGATTTATGTGTTTAAAATACTTGAAGACTTGGTGGTAGTGATATCTTTAAAGATTAATTCTCCTTACGAAGAGTCCCAAGTGATGTCTGTGATTTCTCTGGGCCATCAGAATTTGAATGAAATTGGGGTCTATTAGTAATTTTCTTTCTTCCAACCTGTCTTTGGGCTGATGGAAATGCTCTGGGAAATGTGTCCTGACAAGTGGAATCGGAGCTTTTCTTGGGGAACATTGAAATATCTTTAGAAGTTAGGCAATAGATTCACCTTCATTGGTCCATTTATCTGACTGGAGGAGAGCTGAGAGAAAAATTGATTCAAGCAGCAACTACCCATGCCATAGTTTTAGTTTCTGTGTCTTTGTCATCTATTTTAAAATCAGGAAGTGTGATGACTCCCGCTTTGTTTTTCTTTGTTAAGATTGCTTTGGCTGCTTGGGGTCTTTTATGAATCCATATAAATTTTAGAGTTTTCTGTTTTAGGGGCACCTGGGTGGCTCAGCCAATTAAGTGCCTTCGGCTCAGGTCATGATCTGGGGATCCTGGGACTGAGCCCCGCTTCTGGAACCCCTGCTCAGTGGGGAGCCTGCTTCTTTCTCTGTCCCTCTCCCTGCTCGTACTCTCTTTCTCTCTCCCTCTCAAGTAAATGAATAGAATAATAAAAAAAAGAATTTTCTCTGTTTCTGTGAAAAATGCCATTGGGATTTGATAGGGATTGCACTGAGTCTGTTGGTCACTCTGAGTAGTTTGGGCATTTTAACAGCATTAAGTCTTTTAATACATAAACACAGGATGTTTTTCCATTTTTGTGTGTGTTCTTCAGTATTGTAGTTTTCAGTGTATGCCTTTCACCTCCTTAGTTAAGTGTTTATTTGTAGGTATTTTATTCTTTTTGATGCTATTGTAAGTGAAACTGTTGTTTATTTCCTCTTTAGATATTTCATTGTTAGTGCATAAAAATACAACTGATGTTTAAATGTTGATTTGTCCTACAACTTAACTGCATTTATTAGTTCTAATAGTTTTTTTAAAAAAGATTTTATTTATTTATTTGACAGAGAGAGAGAGATCACAAGTAGGCAGAGAGGCAGGCAGAGAGAAAAGGGGAAGCAGGCTCCCCGATGCGCTGAGAGCCTGATGCGGGTCTCGATCCCAGGACCCTGGGATCATGACCTGAGCTGAAGGCAGAGGCTTAACCCACTGAGCCACCCAGGTGCCCCTAGTTCTAATAGTTTTACTGTGGCATCTTTAGAGTCTTCTACATATAAGATCATATCACCTGCAAACAGAGACAATTTTACTTCCTTTTTTCCTATTTGGATGCCTTTTATTTCTTTTTTCCCCAAATTGTTCCAGCTAGGACTTCAGTACTGTATTGAATAAGTGGCAAGAGTGAACATCCTTGCTTTGTTTTTGATCTTAGAGAAAAAATTTAGTTTTTACCATTGAGTATGATGTTAACTGTGGACTTTTCATATTTTGCCTTTATGTATATAAAAATCCTCTACCTAGCTTTTTAAGGGTTTTTATCATTAAAAAATGTTTAATAGAGAGCCCAGAAATAAACCCATGTGTTTATGGCCAGCTGATTTTTGACAAGGGTGTTAAGAATACGTAACAGGGAAAAAGATAGTCTCTTCAACAAGTGGTGCTGGGAAAACTTGATATCCACATACTAAAAATGAAATTGGGCCATTACCTAACACCATATACAAAAATCACCTCAAAATGGATTGAAGACTTAAGTATAAGATGTGAAACTGTAAAACTCCTAGAAGAAAAAATAATGGAAAAGCTTCCTGACATAATCTTGGCAATGATTTCTTGGAAATGACACCAAGGACACAGGCAACAAAAATAAAAATAGACAAGCAGGATAACATCAACTAAAAACCATCGAGAGAGTGAAAAAAGCAACCTGTGGAATGGGAGGAAATACTTGGAAACTGTAGATCTGATAAGGGGTTAATATCCAACATGTATAAGAAATTCCTATAACTTAATAGCAAAACCCCAAAAAAACCAATTAAAAAATGAACAAAAGACTAGAACAGACATTTTTCTTTCTTTTTTAAAAAATCTTTAAAAGATTTTTATTTATTTATTTGACAGACAGAGATCACAAGCAGGCAGAGAGGCAGGCAGAGAGAGGAGGGGATGCAGGCTCCCTGCTGAGCAGAGAGCCCGATGCAGGGCTAGATCCCAGGACCCTGGGATCATGACCTGAGCTGAAGGCAGAGGCTTTAACCCACTGAGCCACCCAGGTGCCCCTAGAATAGACATTATTCTAAAGAAGACTTGTAAATGGCCAATATATACATATGAAAGATATTCCAGGGGCGCCTGGGTGGCTCAGTGGGTTGAGCCTCTGCCTTCAGCTTGGGTCATGATCCCAGGGTCCTGGGATTGAGCCTGGCTTGCATAGGGCTCTCTGCTCAGCAGGGAGCCTGCTTCCCTTCCTCTCTCTGCCTGCCTCTCTGCCTACTTGTGATTTCTGTCTGTCACATAAATAAATAAAATCTTTAAAAAAAAAAAAGATATTCAACATCACTAATCAGTAGGGGAGAATGCAAATCTAAACCACCATGATTTAAGGCATCACATTTGTCAGGATGGCTACTATCAGAGAAAAACCAAAAGATAACAGTGTTGATGAGTCTGTGAAGAAATTCTAACACTTATATACTGCTGATGGGAGTATAAAATGGTATGGCCACTGTAGAAAATAGTATGGGGCCTTCTCAAAAAATTAAAAATGGAACTACCATATAATCCATCAGTCATATTGGGGAGATATCCAAAATAACTGAATTAAGAATCTTCAAGAGATATCTGTAACCCTGTAGTCACTGCAGCATTATTCATTATCATTAAGATATGGAAACCTAAATGTCTATTGACAGATGAAAGGATGAACAAACCATGGTATATCCATACAATGGAATACTATTTGTCATTAAAAAAGAATGAAATCCTGCCATTTGTGATAACATGAATGGGCATTATGGGTATTATGTTAAGTGAAAGAAGCCAGTCACAGAAGAACAAATAGTGCATGATTCCAATTACATGAGGTATCTAAAATAGTCAAATTCATAGAATCGAGAGTAGTAGAATGGTAGTTTCCAGGGCCTACAGGCTAGGGGAGATGGGGAGTTGCTGTTCAATCGGTGTAAGTTTCATTCATGCAAGATGAATAAGTTTTAGAGATATTTGTACGATATTATGCCTATAGTTAACAATACTGTATTGTGCACGGAAAAATTTGCTCAGGCATAGCTCATGTGAAATGTTCTATGCAATATAAGAGTAAAGAAGAAGGAGTCATATAGCGAAGAGGAACACAAGGCTTGTTGTCAAGGCAACCTTGCTTCAAAGCCCAGCTTCCCACTTAACTAAGAATGTGACTATCTTTCTGAGACCAAGTTCCCTTTTCTGTAGGATAAGGATCTAGCGGAGTTATTGTCAAGGAGCAGGTGCAATACCAAGCATACCTCTGGCAGTCTTCACTGGGAGTTTTCTACCTCTCTTCTTCCCCTTCTCTGAGAATCAGTTTCCTCATTTGTAAAATGGAGAAAATTACAATTATTTCCCAAGGTCATTGTGAGAAGCAGAGAATTTGGGCTTGTCCACGGCAATGGGTCATTACTCAAGAAATAAGCATTCCGGACAAGAAATAAGCATTCTAACCCACCATCCCCAGCTCCACTTTACAGACAAATTAAGGCCAAGTGAGAGATGGTGCCAGGAGGAGACCTGGATACAGACATACTGGCCAGTGCTCATTTCACTATGTTATTACTGATCACTTAAACATTCTATATAACCTGGTTTGGGAATTTGGAGAGACTAAGTTTGAAACCATGTGATGAACAGACTGGATGTAGTTAGTACTAGACTTATATGATACCAAGAAATATTTGGAAATGGCTCACTGGACCTCCAGATTTACCAGAAGAAAAATCAATGTGCTGTGAATATAAAACTCAATTTTAATTTAAAGGAATGGTTTAAGTGTAGTTTTTAAAAACTGCTTCAAACCATTTTCTTTGGATATCTTTTTTTTTTCTCTTTTTTCTTCTTTTGAGTACCATTGGTGTTGGCTAATATAATTTTGTCTCAGTGGATTTGTTACTAGGTGTCTTTTTACCCTGAAAAGCCAAATAATACCCTCATTCTGCATGACACTGATACCAAAGTCAGATAAAAAGGTTTCATTGCAAGGCTAAGAAAGAGCTAATTTTCTAAAATTGGAACATTATCTGTCATGTGTTACTACTCTGTAATTATGACTATTATTCTCATTGGGAAAAAAGATATTTCAGGAGGGGAAAAGGTTTTTATAAGAGGCTTTTAATATAAATGGGCAATTATATTAAAATACTGACTTTCATACTTAGACATTATGTTGTAGATACATTATATTATATTTGATGTAAATTTAGTAAATGATATGCATGTGAGAACCTAAAATATAGGAATACTACTCCCTTAAATGGAAAGCATGAATAGTCTGGCAAAATAGGTTTTTGAGAAATAGATTCATGACTTCTGTGCTTACAGAGATTTTATTGTTAATAATGCATTGTGTTTTTCTTTTCTGGTGAAGAATGAATCATTTTCATTTGGCGATGATTCTGAATTTTTTTGCAAGAATGATTATGCTTTTTTAAATCGTGTGTGGGGCTGAACAAAGGGCAGTGGTAAAAATAAAACTATAACCATGATTCATCTTTTTCTAGAATAAAAAGACAGTAGTATAAATTAGGAAGATGCTATCGGTTTTGCTTTAAGTGATATGTATAGGGAGAGTTCACAAGTGGGTAGAAAGTTTGGACGTGGAAGAAGATAATAATTGTTAATCTTTCTGAGTTTAAGAAGTTTACAGTGAATAGGTATGGAATCTTCCCAGCATAATTCACCTCAAATGTTATTACTAGCATGAGAATATCCAGGACTTGTAGGCCAGAAGATTATACAGTTTTGGAACCCTTTTTAAGAAAAATAATTGAAGATTAAAGCCTACAGAATGAGAACCAAAGATGATATTTATTTGGAATGAGGAGGCAAATTAAAACATTATAAATTTAGCAAATGACAAATACTACAAATACATCCAGAAAAACATCATATTTTTAAATTATAACTGTCTGATACATCTTCAGAATACCTTTGTTCTTGACATTTGTAGCAGATTAAATTTTGATTGCTTTTTTATGTGAAATGATTTTTGTGTTATCACTTTTACAGGGAGAGTATGAACATAACTCAATATTTTACTAAACATGGGTTATTCAGATTTGTTTGATGGTTAGGATGCTTAAGTATGACAACATACAAATATACTGCTGTGTAGTTCTGTTACCAAATGTGTCCTACAAACACAAGACTTTTGATAAATTCAATTACACACAAATCCTAGAAAAAATGTCACTTATATATAATTATATACTCTGCATTACTGAGACTTCCCCAAGATGTGAGAACTTCTGTTTTAAGGAGGATGATAGACAGATGCTCTACTTAGAATTTTGCTCATTTGATGGTTGGGAGAATTTTTTATAGAGTAGCTTTTGGTTCTATACAATTAAGAAAGTTTTTTTTTCTATTTTCCACCTACTTCTAGTACTGGATGCTGTATGGGACAAGTTTATCTCGATATGACCTCTAGTACTGGTCCCTCTTAGTATGGCTCAGTGGGCAAAATAAATATTTCTGGAAGCCATTCCTGCAATGGGATAGCTCAGAATAATTTACTTAGATTTAAAAAAAAGACCGTGAGCAACATAAATGTATTTCACGAACCCAAATTAAATGTATCTCAACTCCCTATTGGCTAGATCTCCAAAATGCTGATAGCCACACCAGTGCTACCTGACATGAAAGAAGTATGCTAGAGCAGTCAGAATGGAAAGATCCTAAATGACTGTGGTTAAAAAAAAAAAAAATCTCACTTTTGCAAATGTTACAAAAATATATTGTTAGCATCTCTCTCAGGGCCATGGAGGAGGTCTATGCATGTAAGTGGCCCTAAAGCCTAAGCTGTATTAACTTTACCAGAGATCTGCCTGGGCTCCCAGGGGCAGTGGTCATATGCCAAGGGATGGATGTATGCCTAATGGATAGATATGAGGAAACATCATGGGGAGATTTCTTATTTTGAACTGTCACCTTCACCAAAGGCTTGCTCTGGACCATTAGCAATTCATTTCTTTCTCTTCATCCTTGGCCTTTCCCTTGGCAGAGTCCTCCTTTGAAAATGCTACATCTCTTAGGAGGAGGAGTGTGGACTCTTTGTGACCTTCTTCACCAGAGCTCTTTCCTTGTTTTCTTTTCCCTGTAAGTGAAGATAGGGATTTGTGGGCAGTTTGGGTGTTGGGCCAGGAGAAGGGCCCAGCAAGGGAGCACAGTGGTGGAGTGGACAAGGTAGATGGGGTTTTGTCCTGCTTGCTTTAGCAGCATCATGCCAGCTCCAAGGCTTTCTGAGCCTTTGTTGTTACGCATGTGTGAGCAGAATTTTGTCACCCATGTCAATGTGCTTTTTTCCCTTTTGTTCATTTTTGTATGTAGCTACCCCATTTTTCCAGTGGATTTTACATTCATAAAAAATAGGAACAATGTCAGCTGCACCTTTATTATTCTCTGAGGAGGGATCACCTACTCATGAGCAGGACTGCTGCTAGACAGGAAATGCCACAGGGTGCTGGCTCTACATTTGGTGTTCTCAATTCACTCACGTATTAGCTTTTGTTCTCTGGACCCATCTATCTTTCATGGTCCCTACTATCCTCATGTTCTTTTTAAATCAATGTATAGATTTCTTTTTCTTCTTTTTTTTTTCCCCTTTTTTATTACGTTATGTTAGTCACCATACAGTAAGCAATGTATATATCTTTTTTTTTTTTAAGATTTTATTTATTTATTTGAGAGTGAGAGAGAGCATGAGAGGGGAGAAGGCCAGAGAGAGAAGCCCATTCCCCATGGAGCTGGGAGCTGGATGTGGGACTTGATCCTGGGACTTTAGGATCATGACCTGAGCCAAAGGCAGTTCCTTAACCTACTGAGCCACCCAGGCACCCAATGTATATATTTCTAAACAGAAATCTTTTAAGCTAAAGATTTAGCAGAAACCCAAGTGATAAGATAAGATACACCCTTCTCAAAGCAAGGGCTGGGACCTAAAGGCCTGGTCACTTGTTCTCCTTCTTCACTTCTGGCAGGTCCTTGAGTGGAATTCCATTAGCCTTTAGAGTCCTTAGAGCGCCCATTGAACAAAATTTTAAAATCTTGGTGTAGAAAAATTATTCCTAGACAGTGAATCAGAAAATCTGGATTTTTATTGTGATTTGCATTTCTGCTAGTAGGGTGATAATAGGCAAATCATTAATTGCTGCAGTCCTCAGTTTTTGCATTTGTGAAAGTGGATAATAATATATTGCTTACTCAGCTTCTGTTAAAGTGAGGTTAATAAGAGCCAGATGGTTCATGTATGTGAAAATTCTTCAAAGTGATCTACACTTAAGATTGATGATAGTGTTATTCCCTTAGCCTTTCTAATAAAGTCATCATTTAGATTATTAAGATCACAAAATCATGAACAATCATATCTGAATTATCTGCTACTCTGTGTCCTTGATAATATTCCAGGTGCCAGGTCAGTGGCCACCCACTCCCTATTCATATTGGCAAGAGCACCATGAAAATGAGTTTGGCATTTCCCAACGTGTAGTGGGTCAAAAAGCCCACATACAGTGACATGAAGGACAATGACTAAGCACAGCAAGAAAGAAATGAAAAGTCTTAATGGACTATAAGCTTTTCCGGTATTGGCAAATTTCTGCTGTGACTAACAAAGCACGGATGACACTGTTTATGTAGTATGGTATACAGAAACAAGATATTTGGAAGTGACAATCTCATTTTCAGTTTGTGCCCAAGTGTGTCTGTAAAATACACATTGTAAAATGGCAGGATATAAGAAGACCTAAAAGAAAGCAGAAGGAAAAAGAACAGGCATGGAAAAGGGAATATAAAGTATTTGTGGACTAATTAGCTTGAAGAAAAAACCCTGAAGAGTGATTTAACAATTGGTTTTTAGGACACAAGGAAATTATATAGAGTACAGTGTATGGCTGGCTCTTCACAAAGAATTCACAGGTCTGTTGGAGCTCACAGATCCTGGCCTTCAGGGAGAATCATAGAAAATGGAAGCAGGAAGGCATCCTGTGAGAAACATTGACCCCTCTGCCATCAAATCACTTTGGTATCTAAATCATTTCAAAGAGATGAAATATCACTCATTCTTAGAGACATATACTTGATCCTGGATGGGATTTAGGATAGAATGACATGGAGGAGCTAGATTGGAAGCATGATCTTGGAGAAGGGCTGATGATTAACACCAGTGAATCAGAGCCAGGAGGTATCAAGAGGTAAGTGCTTAGCAGCTCTTTAGAAATTGTAGAACCCTCTTCAGTTACCTGAAGAGATTGGCCTCCACACAGCATAGATAAAGAAGAAAAATCCCATAATAAGCAACTTTCCCTAATTGACATGTGGGATGCCCCTGGCAGTCAGAGAGGCTCAACCTACATCAAGATAACCTTGGTTTGTGGTCAGACTAAAGGGCTTGCCTTGTGTCGTTTCATGTTCTTAGGAATGATTTCTAGACATGGAAGTACTCAAAGGGAGAAAAGAGACAAAGCACAAGGTGTCCTCTCTGGGTTTGTAGACTTTGCACATTGTTAATGTAAAGGATTCAGCACATATTGTAGAGTCGGTACACATGGGATGAATCTGTGTTCAGGCTTCTTCAGGTCAGTGTCTCATATACTGTTCACCCAAATCCCATATTCCAAGAAACAGATTGGAACTACATATGCTGGGAAGTCCAGATACAGCCATTGCTAGTTTCTTAGGCCATAGACAGATTGCCTAGGTATGGTACTATTCTCCGTCTTCATAAGTACTGGACACAGGTCTGATGCCTTCTAGATTATGAAACTTATTTGAGAAGAACAAACATGATCTGAAGAGTCAAAGGGATGAGAAATGAGATTCAGCAGGTGTCATATTTGGCTGTATTTTACATTCATTTTTCTTTGGGGAAGGATTTTAATTGTCACATGGTCTAGTTAAAATTTTTTTTACAGAATCCTCCAGTACGTAACACTGGAGAACATTTTTTCTATTTCCAGCTATCAGACAAAGTATAAGCAGCTAGTATCCTTTTCATAGTGAATTGTTAGAGGTACTTTAAAAACCACCAGGAGTTATGGTCACTGTGTCCTTACTACCTTCTTCCTTACTGTAGCTGGTGATGAAGCATTGCCAAGAGTATTTAATGTGTACTTGTATCTCCAGTCCATGTCTGTACAGTATTAACGTAGGTAACATTGTGCTTTACAGAGTGGAGTCAGCATGCATCACAGGTTAGTCCCAGAGAATGTTTGGTTTTCTGGGGTTTGGTTCTGCTCTATATCAAGATTTTAATGAATAAAGTTTAGATTTCCATGGTAGCATCAGTCAGAACTAAAGGAGTCTGTTACTTACAAGGCCATAAAGAAAAACCACGTCAAGACACATGGGACCTTGACCAGTATAATCAACCTAGCTAATGGAAAATCGAACACTGTAATGTATTGAATGGTCTTTGTATGCAACACATTACAGTCCCTTTCGATATTTCTGTATCTGGACAATTCCAGCCTAGAACTAGACTCAGAGGCGTATAATTAGGACGCACTCCAGGCCATCAAACACTAGGTGGGATCTGTCTCCTTGTGCATCTGATGAGTAGATGGATAGTGTTTCAGTTGGACTTGTGCATTCAGAGGGGAGTAGACAATAATTTGCCGTCTATGTTCTTTGTCCTTTTATAGATTTGTGTGAGCTAAGCTGGTACCTATGACTAATAAACCATTATCAGTATTGCAAGTGAGATGTAGCAGATTTAATTGACAGAAATATTCCTTGTAAGAACAGCAATTGCTGGGGGATATTACAGCCTTTCTACCTTGGGCTCTAGATATCTAGAGAGTTTAAAAATTCATGGCCTCATGAAGATAACCAAAAGAATTGGCTGGGAATGAATAAAACTATTTAATGGGATGAAAATTATATGTCATTATCTTTACATAAACTTTGAATGATAACAACTGGAGGTGTGGTATTAATTTCCAATGCCCCATTAGTCAAATTGGTAAAACTATGTAATCAATTATAGCTAAGGGAATAGTATCTGTTCTGAACCAGTCTGTTTTTCTTAAGTTTTTAGTTTCTAGGGATTCTACTGAAAGGGATTAATGCTCCTCTCTTCCATGGCTAAGCTGTCAGTGTCATAGTCTTGAACCGGGAGCCTGTGCTCTCCTATGATATCTCTCGTAGAATCCTTGCTGCTTGCTAACTCTCCCTGCAAGTCCTTTCCTCTTGCCCGCAGCTCTGCGGCTCTCTGTATTTTTCCTCTGAGCACACTGTGCAGCAGAATGGTTGCCTCTCCTATTTGGCCTCTTTGTGGCAGGCGAGAGGCAATTTAAATTTTGCCTCTTTTGGTAGACCTTCTGTAACTTCCCAGAGACAAGCCAGAAACTGGCCTCCTATTTTATAGAAATGTAGCTGTCAAGTTCTGCTATCGAGGAGAATAAGCTTATAGACAGATCCAGTATAGTTGGGTGCAGGGGCTATTATAAAAAATGGGCCCACTACTGACTCTAATGGTCTCTTAGCCTTGCTTTGTTCCTATATTTTCATTGTGATCTTAATAACCATCATGTCATGATATTACTTTAGGGGAGGAAAAGAATACTTTTCAAAATGGTGATCAAAGTGATGTCAGGTCTCTTGCTAATGACCCAGTTATCTTTCTGCAATCAGAAACAGCTCAGGTATTTTACTCTTTAATAGTTTTATTCTACATGAGCACAACCACAAGAGTCTCCATTTGTATCTCCCAGCTGGGAACTGAAGAGGATTGTTTAGATTGCTGGTGTTCCTCCTGGTAGATGGGGTAGGAGGGCTGGCATCATGCTGATATTGGCAGAGGGTGCAGTTTGATTCACTTAATATGTATGATGGTTTGTGCTCTGTATGGAGAATGGTGTGTTTTAAAACTGAGACAGGGAGCTAAAGAAACTCACAAATACAGTTATAAAATATTGGGCTAGGAAATTTTAACATGGTAATAATGTGAATTTCATTAGTATAGCTTTAAAGATTAAGTCTTTTATTAGAATGCTGCAAATTTTACAGAGAATTTTGAGAATAAATGAATAGCATCTATTTAAAGAAAATCAGACAATCCTTTACAAAAGCACTGATTGCCAAATGCATTTATAATGCTCTGTAAGGGAAAGGAGAAGGATGAAGAAAACCTTATATAAAACAGAGAAGGGCAAACAAAGGCTTGCTAACATTCTCATTGCCATTATCAATCTTTTTTTCTAGGCCTAATGCCTGTATACAAGACATGTACATTCATCTACCCATGACATCTGTGCAAAGCGTGGCACAGCGTATCCCTAAGTATGTAACTGCTTGCCACTCTGTGTTCGGGAAAATGAACTCCTGATATTTGGGAAGAAACAGACTTTGCTTTTTTGGCCAAGTGATGGTGTGTTTGCCATGTAATGTTCTTAGCTACTTTGGAGACAAAGGAATGAGAAAAATGGTATTTCTATTAGTATTAGCTGCTTACAGGCAGAGATATTATTTTTGATAAACACATACTTGGTTCATAAATATGCTTTGTAGGAAAAGTTCCAACTGCAAGTTTGCAAAGATTCAGTTTGGCTTTTAAGACTTAACTTGCTAGAAGATACAAAACCACTGGGGTTCTCAAGGTTTTTATTGTATGTGAAGGAAAAGATGAGCAGACTTTAGTATCAGCTTTTAAGTGGGAAAAAAGTCAATCTATGCTGGGATAATCAAATTCTCAACCGGTGGAAGCCTTTGAAATTCTTGAAAACAAACAAAAAAGCCATGAACCCATGCTCCTGCTGGTTCTTCTGATACATTTCTTTCTTTGTCCTTGAAAGCCCTACATACTCCCTCTCCAGTGAGTACATCTCGTTTGTTCCTTTTTGTATGGCCCACATCAGCCATTGCTGAGGATATACTGGTTTCTCTACTTTGTGACCCTGGTGAAAACTAGGAGCTATACTGAAAATTAAATGCTGGTGGCCTCAGAGGAAATGCTTCTCTTGATTCTGCTTTTGAAGATTGCACATGATCAGTTTGATGATGCTACATTGCCAATACATTTTCTGGACTTTGCATGAAATGTCTTTCCTCACAAAGACAAATGCTTCCACTGAAAATCAAAGAAGAATTGGCACAAGCAGAATATTAGCCAGAGTGCATTAATAGTTGCCTTCAGAATCTCCAGGGAGGAAATACATTCAATAACAATTTAACAAACATTTATTTATTGAATACCTACTTTATTCCAGGCACTGCACACCCAGTGATAAGTGAGACAGAAAAGGCCATGACTTGAACTGGGTCTTATATTCTAGTAGGGGCAGATAGTAAGTAAACAAAAATAAAAGTTAAATAAAGTTGTATTAACAGCATTTTGTTCCAGTTATCTATTAGTGTTGCCAGGGAGGAAAAATAATTTTCCCTCTAACCCTTCTGAGTTCTTGGCTGAGACCACCTATAACAAAAGACAGATTAATGAGGGAAACAAACAGAAGTTTATTAACATGTGTAGCTCATGTAGACTTGGGGAATACCTAGGGAAACTGAGTACTTCCCAAGTTAAAAGCCAACTTGAGCTAAATACAAAAGAAACATGTTGAGGGAAAGGGAGGCCAGTTATGAGGGCTAACCAGGAAAAGCATAATAAATAAGATAAGGTTTGTTATGGAGATTTAAGTGAGTATCTTCTGTATTGATAAAATTCCCTTGTGATTTACAGTCATTTTCTTTCTGGTACAGGCAGAGAGACACAAATGGGGATTCGCTTTATAAATATAACTTTTCCTTATAAAAGGGTTACTTCTATTTTCAGAACTTCTCTAGTTTCTGCTATTTCTCACAAATAATCAACTGAGAATAATCTTTATGCCAGAGGCATATTCTGGGGCACATATTCTGCTATTCTTTGCTGTATAATGAATTACCCCAAACCTCAGTGCCTTAAAACAACTGTTTTGTTGAGTTTTTGATTTTGTGGGTCAGGAATGTGGGGTAGGTTTTGCAGGTCCGCATTCTCTGTGGCACTGGCTGGGATACTAGGGCACCTGGTGTGGGGGAGTGTCTACTTCCAAGTTGGTGTTTGCTCTCGTATGTCCAGTGTCTCAGTAGTCTTGATCTTTTTCTCTTGCCACATGAGGTCTAATTCTCCAAGGCCTCTCCAAGTGTCTTGAATTTCTCACAAAATGGTTGTCTCAGGGTAGTCACATTTTTCCGTGGTGTCTGACTTGCAACAATCACAAAACAAAAGTTGTCTGGGTAGTTACAGGCAATCCTGGCAGTGATACAATGTAATTTTGGTGTATTCTTTTGGGCAAACTCATCTCAGAGCTCACCTAATTCAAGAGAGTGTTGAGAAATAGACTGCAATTCTTCTCCTTTTCTTCCTCTCCTCCTCCTTCTCCTTCTTCCTCTTCTTGTTCTTGTTCTTCTTCTTTTTTAAAAGATTTTATTTATTTCTTAGAGAGAGAGAGAGAGAGGAAGCATGAGCAGGAGGAGCGGGAGGAACAAGCAGACTCCTTGCTGAGAGGGGAGCCGGATTTGGAGCTCAGTCCCAGAATCTGGTGATCATGACCTGAGCTGAAGGCAGATGTTTAACCAACTGAGCCATCCAGGTGCTCTTAGATGCCACCACCACCACCACCACTACAACAACAACAACTACTACTACTACTACTACTACTACTACTACTACTACTTCTCTCTCTATCTCTATTTTAAAGATTTTATTTATTTAACAGAGAAAGAGAGAGTGAAAAAGCACATGCAGGGTGAGCAACAGAGGGAAAGGGAGAAGAAGGCTCCCTGCTCAGCAGGGAGCCTGAAGCGGGGCTTCACCCCAGGACCCCAAGATCATGGCCTGAGCTGAAGGCAGATGTTTAACCAACTGAGCCACTCAGGCACGTGTAGATGTCACTTCTTGATTGGCGAGTGGTGAAGTCATATTATAGAGCAGGTAGAACAGGCAATATATCTGCATCTGTCTTTAGAAAATTCAATCTGTTGGGGCACCTGGGTGGCTGAGTGGGTTAAAGCCTCTGCCTTCCGCTCAGGTCATGATCCCAGGTTCCTAGGATCCAGCCCCGTGTCGGGCTTTCTGCTCAGCAGGGAGCCTGTTTCCCTTCCTCTCTCTCTCTGCCTGCCTCTCTGCCTACTTGTGATCTCTGTCTGTCAAATAAATAAATAAAAATCTTAAAAAAAAAAAAGAAAATTCAATCTGTTACATGCTTGAAGAAAATGAGGCAGAAGAAAGTGTGGGTGGGGCAAGAGGAAGATGGAGTGTTGGAACACAACTGGGATCCTCGCCAATGTGACTGGGGTCATGTCGGGTCCTGTGAGAAAACTAGGAGATGGAGGGCAAGAAGCTTCCTGGGCTGATGCCCGGAATAAACATGGGAGGATCCCCAGAGTGCTTTCATGTCCTCCTTTAGATCCGATAAGTGTGGAGAACCCTTAACTTGTTCTTGTCGTTTAAAGCTAAGAGATAATCGTTGTTCCTTGTTCGCTTGCCGCACTTGATTGCCTGCACATAGCCCACGTCCCGCACGTAGCTCACAACTCACAGGCAGTTTGCGTCCTGCATGTAAATCTATATCCTGTTGGTAACTGGATCTTGTGTAAAGTATAAAAGAAGTGATTTCAAGAAATAAAGTCATCTACTGATCATCAGTAGTCCCCCCATCATTTCAGCTCCAATCACCAGTATACTCAACTCGTGAAGGTGACAATGGAGACTTATTTTTAGTAGGTTCTAGTTGAGCAAGCTTGGAAAGAAATGGTCAGTTGATATTTACATAATGCCCCATTAACAATATTGATGTCAGAGTTTGGATGAGGAGTGGCAAGCTAGAAGGTAGAAATTCAATTAGTCTTGTTTATCCACCTTCCCTGAACATTTGCTTCAGTTCATCCTTAATCATTTATGTTCTTCTTTTCTGCCTAATTATCTGCTAAAAGGTGATAAATTTCAATGCTGACTGCTCAGGTAAGTTTGTTGTATAGGGTTCCTAAATCTCACACAAGCAAATTCGGACATATCAAAATTGATGTTGCCTGTAAATTCTCATAATCCAAATAATTGGAACAAAGCTGTGGGTGTTGGCAGCATTATGAGTGATGATGCAGAGAGCCCTTCAAGGCATTTTTCAACAGGGTCCATCACAATTAAAGAGTGTTTTGTCCCTTAATGTTTTTGCAAAGTCATTGCTGATTATTGACCACAACTTCTATAAGCTTCCCAGGAAGTCATGCACACCACTGGCAGGTTATGAGGCTATGTTAAGTAGCTCAGTAGTTAGGACACTTCTTCATATATATTTTATTAAGTATACACGCAATTTGGGGCTCAGCCTCACAACCCAAAGGTCAAGAGTTGCATCCTCCACTGGCTGAACCCGCTAGGTGCCCCCCAAATCCTTCTAAGTCACCAGTCCTTGTTCTGCCTGCACGTAAACATTAACACCTGCACGTAAACAGACTCAAAATGTGTTGCATAACATTCGTTGTGCCAGTACTCTCATGTTTCTTTTGGTGAATAAGAATTTCTGGGGGACTTTTGAAATGCAAATTTCTAGGCCTTACATTCAGAGATGCTAATTTAGTAAGGTGGTAGGAAGCCATGGATAGTTATATTTTAAAATATCCCAGATCATTTAGAGGCAGATGTTCAAAGTATATGCCACTTTGAGTTAGTGGGTCAATGACTTGGTGTCAGCAATATTTAAAAAACATTTTTTAGGCTATATAATATGAAATCCAGCATTTATTAAATATATTAATATATTATTATTATATTATATATATTATTTAAATATATTAAATATATTCAAGGATTGTTATTGTATTTGACTTCAATATAATCCTGACTGGGCTGAAGCTTCCTTAATGCTATTCCATTTAATTCCATTCAGTAGTCATTCCTTAAGCATGCCCCTGCTAGGTGCGAAGAGTCACAAGGATGGATAAAATATGATACTTATTCGCAGGGAACCTAGAATTTTGACTTTTCACTTGTTAGTTTTTTTTCACTTACAACTATATTAGAGAATGACTTAATTACTGCTAGGAAAGTAAGAGATGGGAAAACGTGGCATAGTTCAGCTAAATTCAGAATTAGGAAATTAGAGTCTCAATTTACCTTAAGTTTGTTTTTTGTGCCTTGGGTGAAGCGCTGTTTGTCTCAAGTCTTCACTTATTTTATATCTAAAATAAAGAGGTTAGATCATATAATTTTGAAGAGTTTATATGTTTCTCAGATTCCATGGTTCTATATTAAAATATTGTGACTTTATGCTAGAAAAGCAATAAACAGAAGAAAATATAGGAATTGGTAATAAGCACATGAAAAGATGCTCAATGTCTTTGGTCATTAAATCACAGGTAAATTAAAATCACAGTGAGTTATCATGGCACATCCACTAGAATAACTATAATAAAAAAGACAATGACAAGCGTTGGCAGGGAAGTGGAGAAACTGGAAAGCCAGTTTGCTGATGAGAATGTAAATGACCTTTGCTGCTTATATTGATGATGATGTAACCACCAAACAGCCGGGATCTTCAGTCAGAGCAAAGTACATGAATAGCTTACCAGCCCTTGCACTGTTAAAGGCCATGCCATCCCTTCATTATGTCCTTAAACCTGTTTTCTGACCTCATTTTCCTTCTAAAGTGGTTGCTTTTCCATTGATTCCCTGGTATCTAAGCATGTAGACAGCTTTCTGACTACACCTATGCTTCTCTCTGGTGTTTTCTCTCAGAAAATCCTTTGGTTGATATACATGACTCCTGAAAGCTAGCAGTGATTCCAGGATTCTGGAAATAAAGCACATCCACGCTTCTGACTCCTAGGAATTCTGATAATAATTAATCTGAGGTCCTATCTTATAACTCCATTGAGATAGTCATTGTTTTTCAACGGGTGGTTTATGGACCACCTGCATCAGAAGTCACCTGATAGGGATTACTGAAAGTGTAGATTTCAGATTCTGTTCCAGAACAGACTATCTAAGGGTGGACCCTGGAGATTCTTAGATTTTTCTCAAGTTTAAGAATCTCTGAGATAGCTATCACAGTAAAATTCCATAGGACCGAAGCATGTGAAAAATGATGGACAAGTAACAGGACCCACAAAGTCTCAGGGATGTCAACAAAAAGGGAAGCCTGAGGAGAATCTCAAGGGCCTGTTGAAGCAGAGCATCAAGGATGCATTTTCAAGAGATGGTGGATCAGGGTAGATACTACATGTCAGAGCTGCTGTTCCAATAAAGGATAGTCTGCTTACATTTGCTGAGTGAAAGTGGCTGCGATGTCCACATCACAATTGATTTTTTACTCCATCCCATTGGAATTTACTGAGTGCTGTGTACTTACTAATGAGTTAACTGCTATTGAGATACATAGAAAAGTTCCAGGGCTTTGTCCTTGAGGAACTTGTGACTTAGTTGGAGTGCCACTTGGAGATAGCCCAAGGAGGGCAAGGAAGTGCTAAGATAGCATCAAATTCCTTGAAGGAAACAGTGAAGGGAGAAAGTGCATATGATTGTGTTTTACAAATAGTGATTACTGCTATGATTGTCACTCTAGGCTCTGAGAGTTCAGGAAAGGTCACACCCTCCCCTCATGTCAGGATCACTGTCAGAAGCATCAACTTTAACACAATTCCACTGTGTGTTCTCCTGTAGGCAGTGATGGGGCGGTCTCATGAAATTTCCTTTGTCTAATGCTTTCATTGCATTGTTGAAGGGCAAGACAAGTCTTGTGCAACCTGACAGAATGAATTACAATTCCCCTTGGACTCCACTCAAATTAAATTCCTCCTTCGTTAATTAATTTGTTGCTGTCCTTGTTCTACCTCTTGCCAATGTCTTTGTCCATATGATGCTGGATTACAGTATCTAATAATCAGAGATAGGCATGCCTGGCACATGGTGAGAGCTCAGTAAATGCTTGTTATCACCAATGTTATTGTTCTCAACATCATTTCCTCCAATGTGCAAAGTTATGTAAGAAAACAAAGACCTAGGGTTGGAGAAATTTCAAAGGCACATACTTCAATTAATATTAGAATGCTACTATGTTTCTTTTCTTTTTAGAGATTTATTTATTTGAGAGAGTGCAAGTAAAAGGGCAAAGGGGCAAAGGAAGAGGGAGAGAGGCAGACACGCTGTGCTGAGCCATAGTCCAATGTGAGACTCCATCTCACAACCCTAAGATCATGATCTGAGCCAAAATCAAGAGTCAGATGCTTAACCGACTGAGCCACCCAGGTGACCTCTCCACCATGTTTCTGACAAGTATTCAACCCAGTACTCAGTTCTTTTTTTTTTCCCCCATGTCCCTGTCTTCTGGGCCAGCTCAGAACATTACTGGAGAACATGAACAAAGCATGTGATGTGGTGTCCTAGGGCTTTGCCTGAGTCTAGCCACCCACCCTCCACCCTAATCCTCCACACATGAGGACCTGGAATATATTTTATTCCCAAATGCAAAGTTACCCATGGGTGCTATGTCACACTGTGGCTCCATTTCTCCTTTAGCAGAAGCTGAGGGCTGGTACTCCAACTTGATGTTTTTAAAGATTTTATTTATTTGACACAGAGAGAGAGATCACAAGTAGGCAGGGAGGCAGGCAGAGAGAGAGGGGGAAGCAGGCTCCCTGCTGAGCAGAGAGCCTGATACGGGACTCGATCCCAGGACCCTGAGATCATGACCTGAGCCGAAGGCAGAGGCTCAACCCACTGAGCCACCTAGGCGCCCCTACAACTTGATTTTGAAACAAACTTTCTCCTCTCTGTAATTCTCCTTTCTTTACTAGTACCTAGAGCAGCCTGTCAATGCATTCCCCAGACATACTTCTGCTGGGAGCTAGTGTGTGTGTGTTTGTTTGCTTGCTAGTGGGGAGGATTTGTAGAAGCAAAAACAGGTTCACAGGCTCAGAGCAGTTGGCCTCTGGTCAGAACATCTAGATTCACATCTTAGCTCAGACTTGCTTGTGGCTTGGAGGTGCTCCCTTAATGGCCTGAACCTCAATCTTCCCATCTCTAAAGTGGAGGCAATAATAATTATTATGCAGTTTCTGCAAGGATTAAAAGAGAAAGGATGTGTTGAAGTGCCTAGCACAGCCCTTGTCTTTCCTAAGGTTCCTTTTAGTCCCTCAAGACCGGAGGTTTCTCTGTGCTTGGCTGAGCCTGTGAAGAGGGAGAGAGTCAATAGTGAGAATCACCGCCAGAGAAATGCCTCCAGCTGTTTCCACAAGGGTGTGGGGAAATGGATATTAGCTTGAAATTAGCCTCTGATGTCTCATTGTCTCAGGCATTATCCTAAGCAAGGGGGTGAGGGGAAGGGTGAGAAGAAATTTTGGACTTGGATAAGACTTTAGTGAGGATGGTGTTCATTTTCTTCATCTCATACACGTGCACAGTCTCATCTAGACAGCAAAGACATGCCTGTCAGCCCTGTTGTCCTTCTATTGCACGGCACTGTCTCCTCCGTATTCTGGTTGCTCTGAGGTATTTTCATTGAGTCTATCAGCTGCCTTAAACGTGCAGTCTAAGATGTGACAGACAAAAACAATAACAAAACAAAGCCACTTTCTGTTCCTCATGCAGTCCTAGATCTTTTCATGGCACAGAATGGATGGGGAGAATGAGAGAGCCCACGGGCTGCATTTATTGCCCCCCTCTGCCTCACTCCCCAACCCTCTCTCCCCAGTGCAAAGCTGCCAGTACCCATCACATCACATTGTTTCCTTTCTTCCTCCTCAACCCTTGGGGTTAGGGTGAGCATTTGCATTAATGTCAGAGGAGGACAGATTCAATGTGAATTCCTGTGTGTCATGCTGTTAATGACCTACGGCTTTCCCAGAGGGTTTTCCTGGTATTTTTCTCTTGTTCCTCTGGAAAGAGAATTCCACCTGTGTATAAACTCCATCTTGAACATATTACAGACAGAAAAATCTTTGTTTTCTAAATGGGATAAAATTTGGAATATTGACATTAGTCAAGAGGAGAACAGCTCACAGGTCAGGCCATATTTTTAATATGTAGGTGCTTTGCATAAGACGGTGAGGGAAAAGCAATTATGGAATTGAGATGCATTAGGAAAGATAATACTTGGGAAGAGTCTGTGTCCAGGAGTAAGGCCTCAGATCCCTTTATGGTAAAATTAGCCCTTCCACTTACCTGACAGAATGATGGGGCAGAGTATGTTTTGCCTAAGTAAGACAGGCTGGACCAAGGGAAATGAATGAACCTGGGATCCAGAGAAATGGTTTTTCGTCTTGACTCTGCCACTTTGTGACTTTGGCTAAATTACTTCATGCCTCTGAACCTCAGGAACATCACTTGTAAAATGGGTGGGTGGGTGTAGCTTGTAGAGATCAGAGATTAAATAGATATATGACAGCTCTTATCACGAGCCCGGATTATGTCTGTCATTGCTCTTTTCTCTTTTTTCCCTTCCCTTTCCTTGTCTTATCTACCCTTCACTTGTCTTCCCAATCATAAAAATTTTCTGTTGAAGTCAGTTTTACATACAGAAAAATCAGCCAGCTTCATTAAGCTATTTGAAAAGGAGCTAAGAAGCTTGTCTTCTTAACCTACCGCACCCCCACCCCTGCCTTTCTCACCATATCTAAATTCTTCTGAGTCATTTTCCAGAAGGTTAACACACAGAGGGTGTCGGTTATACAAACATTATCTGGTTTTAAAGTACTAAAGCGATGTAAGCCCTTGGCAACTTAGCGTGAGTTAACCATTTGTTGAGGAGGGAAAGCAGTGCGCCACATGAAAAACTTGTTTGATGGAGAAGAGGAGGTAAAGAAGGAAGCAGAGGACAGAGAACTGCGTGGGAGGAGAGGTTAGATCCACCGACCCATGGAATGGCGATGGTAGGGGGCAGCATGGACTCCCACGGGAAATGTGGACCAGGGCCGGAGAGCAGGCAAGGAACGAAGAGCCAGAAGTGTATTGGCTCAGGCTTGCCACGAACCATAGTTTATGTTTTATGCCTTATGTGCATCTCTTCTTGCATTTACATCTTGGCTGCTAAAAATGTAAAGAGGCTGAAGTGTTTTTTGTTTTGTTTTGTTTTTTTTTAACATCAAAGGTTAACTGTTTGGCAAATGATTGCTTGGTATGCACTTAATGGCACCATAGTGTCCGATTGAGCCCATTTGAATGAACAGTGTTTCCCCAGGAGAACTTTATTCACTCTGGCTTGATGGCACTAGGAAATAATTTTAGCTTCTAGACAGTCCATACTCCTGCTTCCTCCTGCTCTGTCTCCTTTATTGCCATAAATACCAGTGCAAGGGTTTAAACACAGAATCCAGGGCTATTTTATGTTGCTTGCCATTAGTATTTATATACACCATTATATATTTCTTGCCAAATTGTACCAAAAGTAAAAGATGATCACGACGAACTACATACTAATGTATTTGCACAAAATATTAGCATACTCTAGAAACATGGGGTTTGGGTTGTTAATAAAGCATGATTGGTCTAGGAAATATTAATAACGTTTCAGACAGCTTCTTGTGACTGTCTGAAAGTATTTCGGTATTTCCTTTTCAATGGGAGAAGAGAGATGTAACAATTTAGGGTCTAATGGTCAAATGATTCTGCTGTTACCCAGACACCGTCATTTATGCACCACGATTATGCTGATGGATCTTTCCAATTTTGTCAGTGTCTTCTGTGTCATTATTCCTTCAGCTGGTTAGTTTCTGGCTTTCATATCAGCCCCAAAGAAAAAACAGTTAACGGTGCTCACATTTCTGTTGCTAATCTTTGGTTTATTAGATCTTTTCCTATAATTGCATTTCAGGGGCTCTGCTCAGCTGCTGGAATAGTTGGTGTGTGTCAGGTATTATTGTAAGACCTGGGGATGGTAATCCTGGGCTTTACAGGGTAAGACAGATGTGGTATTGGAGAAAAATAGATTGTTGATGGTGAGGCTTAGTAAGAAACATTTGTTTTCCTTCCAGCCTTGGTTGTTAAATTAAATTATGACTTTGAGGAACAGAGGCTCTAAATTCTTTCTTCCTGCCTTGAAAGTGTATTCAGCCAGGATCTTAGGCTGGGTCCTTCTTACTCTGTCAGTGGCTGGCTGGCACCCCGATGAAGACTGCTGTCAGCTTAAGATAAATCATATTTCTAACATTTTTTTTTCCAGCTTGGACAGCCAAAATTAGTGCAAGGAATGTCAGTCTGTTGCCAGATCTGTCAATATAAAGTTTAGATCACAGTTAACTGGTGCCAGTTTAGTTAACTACCTGACAAAAAAGGCTCATAATATGCCATGAAGAATGATTTTATTCTTAAAATGATAGATGCTCAAAGCCAGCGGGGATGCTGAAACCGACACTGGCCCTTTTTAAAAAGGACTTGATGACATTATGAAATAATGGAGGGAAGAAAGCTTGACCTGGAAATAGATGGCAGTTGAAAAACCCTCTCTTTATTTTACATAACTTATCTGCTAGTGTAAAAGAAACCCCAAAGCACCCCCAGTTTGGAGCCATGAAGAGATTTGTCATGTGATAAAATAGCCTCTTGGTTAGTTTAAGCTGTTTCTAAGGTTTTTGTTGATATTCCAGATTCCAGAAGGACAGAGTACAGGCTCAAGATGGTTTAGGAGTAGACATGTTTCATTGTGTTTGTTAGAGTAAGCTTACCTGGGTTCATGAATAGAAGCAGAAATGTAGGATGGTTGCTGTACAATTTATTTCCTAGTCTTTCATGAATGCTCTACAGATGTTTCTAGTTAGCTTATGGCTTTCCTCCATGTGACAGTGCAGGGATTCATGCTCTTTTCATTTTGCAGCTGTACTGTCTTCCAGTCTAGACTAGTGCGTCTCAAATGGGAATGAATATATGCATCCTCTGGGGAGCCTGTTACAATGCAGATTCTCTTGCAGGAGGTCCAGGGTGGGACCTTCGATTTTGCATTACTAGTAAGTGCCAGGTGATGCGAGTGCTCCTGGTTCATGGACTAGATTCTGAGAGGCAAGCCCCTACAGCGCCTTGTCCTCAGTTGCATCTCGCTGGTGGAAAAGAGCACGGAGCATGTTGGCATTCCTGTGGGGCGGGTTTGGAGTTGACGTATGTCTTATCTGCTCACGTTTTATTGACCAGAACTCAGGAGGTGGCTGTACCCAACTCACGGCAGGCCAGGAAATGTAGGTGAGCTGTGTGTTCTGAAGAAGGCACATATCTTAGTGAGATTCCAGAAGTCTTGACCACATTAGGTGATCTCAGGTGCTAGAGCTCATTTTTTCAATAGTCTGCTGATAATCCTATAAAAAATTCTGTTTAGATATCCCTTTACCCTGTGCTTTCTCAGTATCTAAAAACATGTTGACAGTTTGCTCTCCCTTTCTGGGAGAGATAATACCTGGCACTTATAAATAACTTTTTTTTTTTGAAAGACCCAAAGCTGCTTTTGCGCCTGGTTTCACTAATCTTGTAGGTTAGAAATGTCCCCATCTCCAGCTCTCAGACACTGAGATATGCAGAATGGTTGTTGCCTCTGTGTGACAATCAGGGGACTGGTTCTGTGTGGCTTTGCCTTGTCACCATCAACCTCCTCCTGCAGTCCTCTGTGCTTTCTTCTGATGGCAACACTCGTGGCTCTTCTGCTTCTCTATTCTTCTTATGGAAGGAAGGATCTGCCATATTCTTTAGCTGAATAGAGTTTTCTCCTAGCCCTATGTTGTGTTTATATTCGTACGGTGCATTTGTCCTTAAAGGATTCAAGATCCATTTAGACCATGTAATTAATTTTAAATAGCTTAGTGAAAGGTTTGCTGAACTCAAGCTCCAAGGACAATTTCAAACAAAGGCCTATGTTCCTGGAGCTGGTCTTCAAACAGGTATAGAGGGAAATGGCAGGGGCCTGTGAATGAGCAACTTGTTTGATTTCAGCTTGTGGCCATCAGGGCACAATTCATAATTATCTTATGATGCTTAAGCTGTAGGTGGGGAAAATGGAGAGTTCTCTTTATTTCTATTTTATGACAAACTGGAGGAGAAAAGTCTCTAATGCTTTTATAAGTTTTGCAGTCATATTTTCCCAGCGTAGCTGTGGTCTGCATGCTAAATGATGTTAGAGCAGTTGGTAGATTTTTCCAGCTTAATGTATGTGATTAGCTTACAGGACCTCCCCTGATAAAAGAAAATTTTTTTGTCCATATCTTGTTTTCTTATACACCTGAATGAAATAAGTTAGTCAGCCTATAAGAAATCTATAATAAAGAAATTTAATGTTTCATTAACAAACTAGCAACTCTTTCTCTCTGTTCCCAAAGGAAAAATTCTGTTTTTGTGGTACTTTCGTACAAATGCAATCTTGGAAAGTGTGGTAAAAAGCAGGGGCAGAAACTTCATTTGGTATCCCATGGGAGGTACATAGCTTTCTACCTCAACGTTCCCATCCTGAATCTGCCCAATCTTTAGGCCTCTGCAATCCCATATGCCAGTTTTTGTCTGTCTCTTTGTCTCTCTTTTTTAAAGATTTTATTTATTAGAGAGAGGGAGTGAGCATGAGCAGGGAGAGAGGCAGAAGGAAAGGGAGAGGCAGACTCTCTGCTGAGCAGGGAGGCTGATGCAAGACTTGATCCCAGAGCCCTAAGATTGTGACCTGAGCCAAAAGTGCAGATGCTTAACCAACTTAGCCACCCAGGTGCCCCTGCCAGTTTCTGTTCTTAATAGTGGTATTCCTTGCATATATTTGGGGAAATGAGAGAGATCTCACATTAACTCTTGGGTCACCTGCTCTGCCTGCTTCTTCAAGGCCAATTCTACTTTGTTAGTCTAGTTACACTGTCGTCCACCATATACTTTGCTCCTGATCACTGCCTTGGACTCCTGGACCATAGGGCTCTCAAAAAGTCTCTTCCCTCTACATAAGCATCAGCAGAAAATGATCCAGGCCAGATTACCATTCCGTTTGCTCTCCTGCTCCTTGTTTTTTCACCCTCCCAAATGTGTGCCGTACAGGCAAACACAACTTAAGTAACCTGTTGGGGAAACTAAAAGGAACTACATCATAGAAAGAGAAAACTTTCAATTCTGTGTCTCATGTGAGACTTCTTATTACCTGATGGAAAACATACAAGGATTTAAAATCCTTACTGGATGTTGTCTCAAGCAGATACACCAGTTCCTATCTTGACTTTATGCTGAATTACCTTATGCTTCTTGACCTATGTCCAACTTCTTGTAAAGAAGGATACCTCCTTCTTAAAAAAGTCTGCAGGATTTATATGTGCTTTCTGCCAGGCTCATTATCACCCCATGATCTCTCTCTTTCCCTCATCTGGTAACAGGCCCCTGTTGTTCCTAGCAATACTTTCCTGCATATGAGAGTTCAAGTTCTTAGTGTAACACCCAATGGTGGGGATTGGAGCAGGATTGGCAGGAGAGTCTAAGATGACTGTGGGCAATTTTGGTTTCGTAGAAACATCCAAGTGAATTTAGAAGCTTCTACTCTGGTTCCCTTTTAACATTCATGCCAAAGGGAACTAGAGAATAAGAATTCTTGTTGGTCATCCAGTTGGCAGCAATTGAATAAAATGAATCACGTGTGTCAAAGTAAACTCACTTGCTCCCTAAACATACATTAGTTCTCAAAAAAAAAAAAATAGTGTTTATGAGATCAATGCTAAGCAGAAAAGTGGTTCATGAAACAAAACCTAATCTGCACGGACTCCTGACTTATGCAGGTGGATTCCTGGCCCTTTTCTTCCTCCATGTTCAAGGTAGACCCTTGGATCTCTTGTTAAAGAAGTACATGAGGAATCTGAGCCCATTACACTGAAGGTTATATAAATGTCCAGAAGAAAGTTTGAAATGACCAGTTTTTGGCATGTTAGGATGGGTCACATTCCTAGTCAGGACACCCACCACCTTATGTCTTTAAGCTGAAGGGAAGCATTGTTCAGGTTGGAGTGGGGAGATGGGGACACAACACAGTGTTGCCTCTTTCAAGGGTTTGGTTTTGCTCTTGTAGTGTAGGGAAACTTAAGTCATTGTTTGCCTGTGAAGTATTTGTAGACAGATATTTGAAATATAAAGAGCATAATGGTCATTCTGATGGCATGAATTAATGTATATGTATTTTAAAGTGCAAGCTGTTATTTAAAATCAATATAGTAGTAAGGGGGAGGAGTCAAGATGGCGGAGAAGTAGCAGGCTGAGACGACATCAGGCAGCAGGAGATCAGCTAGATAGCCTATCAAACCATTCCGAACACCTACGAATCCAATAGGAGATCGAAGAGAAGAAAAACAACAATTCTAGAAACAGAAAATCGACCACTTTCTAAAAGGCAGGACCAGCGGAGAAGTGAATCCAACGCGACGGGAAGATAGACCCCAGGGGGAGGGGCCAGCTCCCGGCAAGCGGCGGAGCACAAAATCAGAACTTTTAAAAGTCGGCTCCACGGAGGGACATCGCTCCAGAGGCTAAACTGGGGTGAAGACCTCACGGGGACAACGTGGACTCAGGTCCCACAGGGTCACAGAAGGATCGGGGGTATCTGAATGTCGCAGAGCTCACAGATATTAGAGCGGGGAAGCCGGCTGCGGAGACAGCTGAGGTTTCCTAGAGCCGTGGTCTGTGACACGGACCGGTGCTCTGTGACACGGGCCGGTGCTCTGTGCGAGGGGTCCCCACAAGATCCGGGGAGACTCCGACCCGGGAGAGCTCAGGGATCTACGGGGTTCGGAGACTCCAGGTGGGCCTCTGCCAGAGACAGAGACGCTTGGTCACAGGCTGGGTGAGCTCGGAGCGCTCCCAGAAGCCAGTGAGACGGGACTGATTACGCAGGATTTTCTCCGAGCGCGGTCTCCGAGCGTGGTCTCCGAGCGCAAACGGAGGCTGGGGAGACGGGAGTGATTAAATGCTTTTCTCTGAAGGCGCACTGAAGACTGGGGCCCCTAGCTCTCGGCTCCTCTGAACCGGAGATTGGGAGGCCGCCATTTTCATTCCCGTCCTCCGGAACTCTACGGAAAGCATTCAGGGAACAAAAGCTCCCAAAAGTGAACCTGAGAGGATTACTTAGCTGGTCCCTGGTAAGGGCGGTGCAATTCCGCCTGGGGCAGAGACACTTGAAAATCACTACAACAGGCCCCTCCCCCAGAAGATCAACAAGAAATCCAGCCAAGACCAAGTTCACTTAACAAGGAGAACAGCGGATTCTTATCTGGACAAAATGACAATGCAGAAAAACTCACCACAAAAAAAAGAACAGGAGGCAGGACCGAAGGCTAGGGACCTAATCAATACAGACATTGGTAATATGTCAGATCTGGAATTCAGGACGACGATTCTCAAGGTTCTAGCCGGGCTCGAAAAATGCAATGAAGATATTAGAGAAAACCTGTCAGGAGAAATAAAAGCCCTTTCTGGAGAAATAAAAGAACTAAAGTCTAATCAAGTTGAAATAAAAAAGCTATTAATGAGGTGCAATCAAAAATGGAGGCTCTTACTGCTAGGATAAATGAGGCAGAAGAAAGAATTAGTGATATAGAAGACCAAATGACAGAGAATAAAGAAGCTGAGCAAAAGAGAGACAAACAACTACTGGACCACAAGGGGAGAATTCGAGAGATAAGTGATGCCATAAGACGAAACAACATTAGAATAATTGGGATTCCAGAAGAAGAAGAAGAAAGAGAAATAGGAGCAGAAGGTATACTGGAGAGGATTACTGTAGAGAATTTCCCTAATATAGCAAGGGGAACAAGCATCAAAATCCAAGAGGTGCAGAGAACACCCCTCAAAATCAATAGGAATCGGTCCACACCCTGCCATCTAATAGTAAAATTTACAAGTCTTAGCGACAAAGAGAAAATCCTGAAAGCAGCACGGGACAAGAAGTCTGTAACATACAATGGTAAAAATATTAGATTGGCAGCAGACTTATCCACAGAGACCTGGCAGGCCAGAAAGAACTGGCATGATATATTCAGAGCACTAAACGAGAAAAACATGCAGCCAAGAATACTTTATCCAGCTAGGTTATCATTGAAAATAGAAGGAGAGATTAAAAGCTTCCAGGACAAACAAAAACTGAAAGA
>ML102557.1:0-15704 GCA_003697995.1 Taxidea taxus jeffersonii
GACGGGCACGCGGGCGCGGGCTGGGGCCCAGGAATGCCATCAATCTCCCGGCCCTGGGGCGATCTCCCGCCTCTGATAGGCCACCTGCAGCCCAGAGAGGCCGCCCCGGGGGCTGGGCTGTCAGCACCAGGAGGGGCTGCCCATCCGGCAAGACCAGGCCTGTGCCCCAAGCCGCATCCGGGACTCGGCAAGCACAGCTCCCTCGGGGCTGCAGCCCGTGTCTCCTCTTGTCCAGGAATGTCCTGCCGTCCTCCCTCCCCCTGCAGCTGCCCGCTCCCCATTCTCTTTCCCACACAAGTCCTCCCTTCAGGCTCAGTGGGTTTGGGGCAGTCACACGGTTCTGACCAGCAGACATGAGTATTGGCAGGAGAGCTGGTTGTTCACCAAAATGTGTGGGAGGGGGACTGTAGGGAGTCTTAGCTGGGGTCCTCCCTGGGGAGTGTGTGTCCAGGTTAGGGTTTGTGTAGGGGGAGCGGTGCCTGTGGGTTCAGAAACGGCGTCTCAACTGAAGAAAACACAACCAGTCCCTTAGCTACCATGTGGGGTTCAGGACCAGTTGGTCCCGGGCTGAGATGTAGTCTGGGGAGGGTTTCTGCACTGAGACCGAGGCTTTAGACTCCGAGGGACACCAAGGAGATGCTGCTGGTTGTGATGACCTTGTGGGTTACCAGACACCCGAGGCAGACATAGGAATATGTCTTTTCTTCCAACCTTTTGGTGATGTCCAGTATGCCAGTTGCCAGAGGTACACTGCCAGTCCCCAGAGGCCAGCTGGCAGACTGGATGAAGGGCTGGTAGGCACACAGAGAAAGGGGACCCCTGCAGGACCTGTTCTCAAACTAGATGCCCACAGAACACCCTGTGGGACCCTAGGAACAAGTTCCTAGCTGCCAGGGGTTCTGATTCAGCCAGCCTAGGGGGTCTAGGGGTCCCCACTCTCATGCTGGCTTGCTGGGCTTCGTGCCAGGCTGGAGGGATCCCATTCTGAGCCCCGGGGCCACGGGATAGGCAGCCTTGCCGCATGGGGTTAGCACGCCCCTGTGACCTTCCTTCCACAGCAAACAGGGACTTGTAGCCCTTACTCCATGCTGTGGGCAGCCCCTTTCTGTCACTCAGTTTTCCTGCCTCATCAATGAGATGATCTACAAAGCCCTTTTCTTCCCCGAGGCCCACAAAGTGTCTGATAACCATCCTGCCGAGGGGTTCTTATGTCTGCTTGTTGTTGAAGCTGTTCCCTGGCAGAGGGACCTGGCACAGCCGGACTGTTTTACCCTCACTAGACCCTCAGCTCCTCAGGGACGTCATCTGGGAGCCAAAATTGGCCAGTGAGGCTGAGTGCCTGGTGGTTAGCGTCTTCCACATGGGCGGGAGCTGGTGAAGCTGGGGACGGGATGGGATCCTCAGCCCTCCTCCCTCCCTCTGTCTGATGGACAGGAGGCCCTGGGGGCCTCCCTGCATCCTGCGGAGGATGTGGGGATGGTGATAGCCAGCGAGACTCCCGGCGCCTGCCCCCACGTGGCAGTCACGTGCCCAGGCCGGTCCGGGGACCCACACCCCTCTAGGCCACTGCACCAGCACCCGGAGCTTCTGTCCTCCTGCACATGCTGTCCCTGTCGACCTTTCCTGCCTCCCGGGCCTGAGCAAGTTTCCAGGGCTTCCCTGTCCAGCTAAACCCTGTTCCCCTTCCCTGAAGCCCTGGAAGGCTGCTGGTGAGTCATTGGTGGGTCTTGTCTTGGGACCTCAGCCTGGTTCCTGGGGCTGACAGCAGCAGTGTGGCTGGGAACCCTGGGAATGCAGATGCCTGGGCTTTAATGAGCCCACAGGTGATTCTGATGCTTAGAGTAAGCATTAGCCGTCCCACAGTGGCAGGCTAGGGAGGGGCCCAGTGCTATAAGAAACACCAAGGGGGCTCTGGGCAGCATTTGGAAAGTCAGGCTTTCTGAGCCTGATCTCAGTTGTTCCTGAAACCTGGCAGCCAGATTAGGCAGCCAGGGTCCACTGTGCAGCCGGGGCCCACGGCCAAGGACCCTCCCTCCACTCGGCCACAGGGGCAACAAGCTGCGGGAAAGGTAGGTCCAGCCACCCAGGAGTGAATGGGGAGCTTGTATGTTCATGTGCGTGTGTCCAGATAAACACTGACCTAAAAGGAAATTCAAAGCTTTTGTTTGCCGATTACTGATGGCCAAAACACAGGACTACCCGTGTGCATGGAACGCACTCGAAACGTGGAGACACACGTAGGTGGTAGGTAAACGAGGGGGGAAAGCACACCTTGCTAACAGTAATCAGAAGAGCGTGGGCGTAGCCACCACGTCCGCCGGGACACCGGTCAGAGCAACAGCCGTGGGCAGGGATGGAGAAGGTGGTCAGGGCAAAGGGCCAGGTGTCCAGGCGGACGGAGTTCTGAACACGAAGCCGGAGGCACAGTGCGGAGGGATGGGTGTTTCAGCGAACGGTTCTGGGACACCTAGGTACCCACACCCAAGAGGTGGGAACGGTGCTTCTGATTCGCACGTCTGTGATACACACGTACACACACACACCTGGGTCGATTAAATGCTCAATGTAAAGCAAAACTAGAGCAGTTTTACATTAGAATATGGGGGCCATCTTTGCACTGTGTATGGACTTCTTAAACAATTTACAAAATAATAGTCATAGAGGCAAAGACGGATACAGCCTAATTAAAATTAAGAAATTCCGTTTCATAAAAAGGCACCATAAAAGGAGAGAGGAGACAAACCACGATGTAGGAGGAGATCTGCCATACGTACGACCAAAAAAGGAAGGTCTAGAATATAAAAAAAACAAACTTTAAAAGGCATCAATGGGACGAATCACCTAAGCGTAAAAATGGGCCGGTGACTTCACCCAAGAGGAAACCCAGATAGGATCAAACCTCATTAGTAATCAGGAAAAGCAAGTTCAAGTCACAATGAGGGACCGTTACTCACCCAGAAGGTTGGCAAAAGTCTGAAAAGTCTGACCATACCAAGGGCTGGCGAGGCCCCTGGGACCCTCCCGCCACCAGGTTGGGGCTCTTGGCACCGGCACTTGGGAGCGCTGAGCCCGCACCCTGCCCAGCTGCCTGTCTCGGGGAAAGTCTTGTGCCGTGAACGCAGGGGCTTTTATGGGAATGTTCAAGGCGGTGTTATTTACGGAGTGAAAAACTGGACACAGCACAGATGTGCACTCCCGGTGGTGGGAAGGACGTGTGTGAGTTTACCCAGCACAGCCAGCAACACCGGCAGGAAGGGCTCTCTCGGAGGAGGGGAGCGGCCGGTCCCACCCGTGAGGATGGTTCATGATAAAAGTGCGTAGGAGAGCAAGGCTGTGACCCTCATGCGACCCAGGACAGGAGCGAGAAGGGAGGGAACGGCACTTCAAGACGGAAGAGAATGGCTTCTCCTCTGGGCTGGGATCAGGCTGCCACCTCCTTGTCCCCCACTGGGGCCCTCCTGGGGCGGGCGCACCTGCTTCCTCCGCCAGCGCTTGGCCCAGAGCTCTCGGCCTGGGCCCTCTCTCCATGGGTCAAACGTCCCGCATCCTCCCTTCCTCCCCTGAGAGGATTTTCCATTGACTTTGGCTCCTGCACACACGGGCAAGCTGTCCACCTCAGATCCCGTTTGCAAGTGGTCAGGGTCTGAGTCAATAGGAACAGAGGAGCTGGGGGTGCCCAGCAGGCCCCTCCAGGAAGTGGCCTGGCCACCCGGTGTGCCCACACCTTCCCGGGGCCTCCAGGGAGGAGGAGGACCCCCCCCCCCCACTGGCCCCGAGTGTGCCAGAGAAAACAACCACCTGGGCACTGGGCTGAGCCCTGGCGCGGACTGGCTGCCTGGGAGCCTGGGGCTCCCCTGGCCATTCTGTACCTGCTGGGCACACTCTCATCAGGGTCCCAGAGGGGGGATCCGGTTCATGGCTGGCTGATGGGGACCAGGGGGCATGTCTCATCCATGAAAGCAAAGTGTTTGAACTTAAGGAGCAAAAGAGCTTCTAGGAGTCTTTGAGCAAACAGACTTTTGGAGGAGTGCTGGTCTGGGGCAGGGCCTCTGGGCAGATTGGGGCAGATCCCACAGTCCTCTGGGCTTCAGTTTCCCCATCTGTACAGGGAGAAGGCCAGACTCTGTCCCGAAGCCCCTTGCAGGGCTGGGCACCTCTGACAGGAGTGTCTGTTAGTTACCACCTCTCTCCCCACGGGATAAGGAGCCTACGGTGGAAAGTGGGCAACACAGGGCCCTGTAGACAGGGTTCCTTGGGATGGGTGGAGGCCAGCGCCCAAAGTTCCCCTTCAGAAGGCCTTTCCAAATGCAGGTTTACCATGAGGGGTGGCCTAGGAAGGCCCTTTGGGAGCAGAAATCTTGAAGCACACAGGGCCCAGTGTTGGGCTGGACCCGACCTGCCTCTGAGCAGGGAGAGGGCTCCCAAAGGGCAGGGCTCAGAAGGAAGGGGACCCTGTTTCCTCTTGAGGCCTGCTACGGATAGAGTTATGTCCCCCCCCAGTTCCTAGGCTGTAGCCCTACCCCCGGTGTGCCCAGGTTTGGAGATGGGGCGTTTAGGGGGTAATTATAGTTACGCGGGGTCATATGGGTGGGTCCCTGATGCGATGGGATCATGTCCTCATGAGAAGAGGGGGAGAGCTCTCTCCCCATGCACACCCACCTGGGAAAGGCCATGAGCCCTTGGCAGGGAGGGGGCTGTCTTCAAGCCGGGATGAGAGGCCTCAACAGAAACACTCAGCTGTCCCTCATTTTGGGAGGAGATCTGGCTGCCAGCACCTGAGAGTCTCTGTTGTTGGGTACACAGCCTAAGCAACAGGAAGGGCCCCTCGGGCCGAGAATTCTGCTTGGTCCTTGAGGCCCCCCATGCCCCTTGCACTGCCCCACAGAGGGCCACCATCCAAGCTCCAGAAATGCTGGAAAGTGTCTCGATGACATGTTGCCGTGTAACAAGTTGTCTCAAAACTTGGTGGCCTTCAAGGACAAGGACCACGTCCCTCACTCATGGACTGCATGGATCAGGAATTTGAGAGCTGGGCTGTCTGGCTCAAGGCTTGACCAGAGCTGGAGGGTCCACTTCCCACGTGGCTCCAGCACGTGGCCCCAGCACGTGGCCGGGGTGTTGGATTCTCTGGGAGAGGCTGCTCCCGCAGAGACCAACAGGCTGGCCATGGGGGGGTCACGTGCTGTCCCCTCCCCGTGTTCATGGTGGCAGCGGCCTCATACAGGGCTGGGTACCAGGTGGCTGGGATCCCTGGGGGCCCCCTGGGCTCTGGCTATTACAAAAATTGGCAGAGATTTTTGCAGAAGGTTTTTATGGAGAGGGAGAAAGGGAGTTACCCGTGCCTCATGCCAAAGCCATCTTTGTGAAGTTTTCTTTTGTTCACTGCTCCTGATCCCACAGGAAGGCCTTTGTTCATAAGGCATTTTCATTCCCAGAAGCAGGTAAAGCGGCTTGGAGGGAAATCAAGCAACATTCCCCCCACCCCCAAAGTACAGGAGGGGCTGTGTCCCCAGAATGGCTTTGCCTGGAGCAGGACTGGGCTGTTGGCCCATTCCAGCAGGGAGTGCTGCCCTGTGGGCCTGTCTCCAAGCAAGGGACATCCTTGGGGCAGGGGTGGGTGTGCCGGGGATGGTGGCCACATGATGGGCTGGGAAGAGACCTCCCAGGGCAGGGAGAGGGAGTGATGGTGAGGTCTAGGTGGGGGTGTAAGTAGCATCTGAACTTGAACTTGAACTTACTTGAACTTACGGCCAAGCCAGGGGCATCAGGGTTTGGAAAGGGATGGAATCGGATTTGGGAGAATGTCCTCCACCAGCCAGTTAGACACGTAAAATGGGATGCCCACCTACCAAAGCTACAGTGAGGTTTCAATGAGATTTAGGGTGTAACCCTTGGATATTTCACATGTGGGTGTAGCCAGGGGTCTGAGGTCTGTCTAAGCCAAAGTGACTGAGAAGATAGCAACTTTCCTGAGCCTCACCCAGTTATATTTGCAGTTGACACAAAGGAGCCCCTAAGCTAAAAAAGGACGAGGAATTTATGCATCAGTGTCTCGGGAAAATGTAAAAAGAGAGAATTAGTGATGATGGTGATGATGATGGTGATGATGACGATGGTGATGGTGATGACGACGGTGGTGATGGTGATGACAATGGTGGTGATGGTGATGACGATGGTGGTGATCCTGGTCTAGGCCTGACCACCAGCATGGAGAGGACCTGAACTACAGAAGGAACTGCAGGAACAATGAAGGCTCTGAGACCCACATGGCTGTGCCTTGGGCCCAGGGCAGAGCTTCAGAGAAGGAATCAGAACAGCTGGTGCCCAAGGAGTCAGGACAACCCTGAGGGGGAGCAGGGAGTGGCTGTGCCAGGTGGGGTGATGCCTCCCTTTCCGGAGTGTCTCACAGAACTTGCTCCTCTAGAACACATGGGGGGCTCAAGACTTTTCTCGGCCAGACTTAACTGCACACCCAGAGGCATGGGGGCAGTATGTGGTCACACTTCCCAAAGACAGAAACCCTACTCAAGACCCCCATTTATGAAGCACCTACTTGGGTCACGGGTACAGTGTGTCCTCCACCATCCAGAGAAGGTGATGTGGGACTCATCCAAGGTCATCCTGCTCAAGTGAAGGGCCAGGGAGCCACCCTCAGGCTTCCATCCCCAGAGCCTAGGCAGCCCCTGGTCACCCTTCTCTGGGCCCACCGGGGTCTAGTGAGCCCGGGGCACCATGCCAGCCTCGGGCACATCAGAGAGGTTCATCCTGTGGCGACTGAATGCGTCTTACCCTCCCTCCTGGCATCTGTTCCCTGGCAACTCGCGTCAGCCTGGAAGGAATGTCCGGGAGCTCGTCAGTGTCTGGTGCTTGTGCTGAGGGCTTTCCCTGTGGGCGCGGTGCCTGCTGTCCTGAATCACGAGCATCTGGACTGCCAGCCAGATGCCCCTGGCTCCTTCCTCCGTCCCTGTTTGCCTTTGTGCAATTCAGAGTCTCCCAGATTCCTTGGAAACAGGGCCCATGACCAGCAGCAGCACAGAGAACAGAGAGCAGGAAGCAGAGAACAGAGGGCAGGGGGCAAAGGTCAGACAGAGAGCAGAGAGCAGAGGAATGACCCTCCCGAGCTACTTCCCTTACTACGTTCCTCCAGTCCTGGAGACCTTGGTCTTGACTCTGACTCTCTGCTTTCAGAGCCTCTTGTGTGGCCTCTCATGGAAGTGCCCCAGACCCCAGGATTCTTCTGTTATGGGGCTGCGCTCCAAGCCCCTCCATCCCACCGGGCTGCCAGCTCCCCACCATCTCAGGGACGTCACCAGACCCAGGTCCACCAAGGTCTGGCCAGACCAGCTCAGGGACAAGTCCGCAGCCTGAGGGTCTAAAAGGTACTCCCTTGCCCCACACAGCGGGGACTGGATTCATTGTATTGGGTTAATAGTTTGCTCTGGAAAATACTTTTTCGTTGGGCATTAATCAATGAAGGTGAGATTATGATACCCTTGTTTCTATTCAGATGTCACTGGGGCCTGTGCGTCTTCACTCTGTGTGCACACATATGCACACACGTGCACACAATGCTCTCACACACGTGCACATACATGCTTACACACACAAACATGTGTGTGCGCATGCACACATGCACGCACACACACACCTACACACATTCCCTGTCTAGGGCTGGCCAAGCTCTTCTTCCGTCACTCCAATGTGTCTCTCGTTTAAGGGAAAAGCCAGGCCTCTGGGGTCAGACAGACCTGCTCTCTGGCTCCAGTCCTTGTTTGGGACTGAGTGGGAGTCCAAATTCTTATCCATGTTCCCTAACCTTTCTCCTGCCAGCCTGGTAAGCTGTTTTCCCCTAGGAATTCGTCCGTTTCGTCTAAAATGACCACTTTGTTGGCATAAACTATAATCATCTTATTATATTATAGTAATGTAATTGAACTGACATAAAGTAGGGAAATGATGGAGCCCAGGGGGGCCATTCTGGCCCAGGCCTCCCATCAGCTGGCCCCTGGGCTCTCCACCCCTCCCCTCAGGGCCTCTGGGTTGCAGACTTCCAGCCTGTCAGAGGAGGCCACCTGCCCTCAAGTTTCTGAGAAGTTCCTGCAGAGGTCACCTGTCAGTGCTGCCCCCCCGCCGCCCCGCCCTTCCACTGGGGCCTCTCCCACCTCCTGGGCAGCCCGGGGCTCTTCCGCCTACTCTTGGGGGGAGGGACCCAAGCCCACCCCTCTCTGACCTCCTGGCTTCTTTGGGCCCAGCCTGGAGACAGGGGCACCGGACCGCAGGTCTGCCCACGGTGGCTGGCGGGCTCTGTCCAGCTGTACCTTGCACCTGCAGTGGGGCCTCAGGCTCGGGCAGGGCTCTCTGCCAGGGGTCACCTCCCGGAATTCTGGAACAGCCCTTTGGCGGGCCCAGCTCTGTCAGCTTCACCCCAGGAATGGGCGTGGAGGCAGCATCTTTGTCCTGTCTCCACACCAAGCCTGAGATAATGATGAGGGTGCACAGGGGTGTGGGGCATGGGGCCTGTTCCAACCTCCGTTCAGTTTCCTGAAGATGGAACCTATCTCCATTTCCCCTGTGCCTGTGAGAGACCCAGAGCTCTGCCACCAAACGGTGAGGGCCCAGCGCCCTCTGTCACTGTCCCCCAGCTCTGTGAACACCTGGTAAGTATGTCCCTCGCCAGACTGGCATGCCAGAAGGACAGGGATGGAGACTGTGGGCCTCTGGGCCCACCAGGAATGGCTCCCCGCTTCTTGTGGTTGGCGGGGTTGGGGCATAGCCTCTCTCTCTCCCCTACCCTCCCCTGCTCACCTCACAGCCCCAGGCGGATGCCTGTCTTATCTCTCCCAGGCCTCTCGGGTTTCAGCCTCGTATTTGTTCTGACATTAGGTGGGGTTTATCTCCTGCTCTGGCGTGTCAATAAAACCCCAAATGCTGCTGGGAAGTCTCTCAGAGGTTCGGGGGCCCTCTGGAGCAGGCAGAGGGGTCACAGCACCCAGGGAGGACTGGCTTCTCCCCAGTACCAAAGCTCCAGAGGAGCAGAGGGCCTGCCAGCGCCATTTCAAGACGTCCACCCCACGGGGTTTTGCCGCCCTGTTTTTGGGGTGCAGGCGTCCCCAGCAGAGCAGGTTAGCCAGCAGCCCTGGGGGTCAGAAGTGGTGGCACGCCGGCGAGCAGGATGAAGGCCTGTTGCACCTCCACAGCACAGCCCCGGCCCTGGTGGTCCCAGGTCCCTTCCCAGCAGAGCTCCAGGCTGTGGGCCTGACCAGTCCTGTACTGGTCCCCTGGGGGCCAGACTGCAAAGCAGCCTTTGTTCCAAAAAGAATTTTCTGGAAAGAGCTTCTCCAACCCTTTCTCAGATGAGCCTCTGAGTGTGGGGCCTGCTCATTGGGCACGAGTGATGGGATTCAGGGAGATCAGTTACAATCTGAGGACCTGGATGGAGGGGACATGCCTGCTCTTCCCACTGAGGTCTGGGACCTGGAGTCACCCCTATCCATTCCCGCTCCTGTGCCTCATCCCCTAACCCAGCTCTGTGCCCTTGCCTGGCACTCCAGAGGCCCTGCCTGTCAGCTGACCGGGCCCGACCAGGACAAACTTTTAACCCCTCCCAGCCCCCAACCAGGAGCACAGCGGGCACAAGGCAGGTGTCATCGGAAGTCTGATTAGATCCTCCGCGGAGCTGGAAACGTAAATATTGATAGAAGTCGGGAGGCCTGAGTGATCCCTGCTAGAAGCGATGATGTCACCCCCAGCACCTGTTTCTGGACGGCGCTGTGAGGACACGGAACGGTCTTTACACACTGGCACTGCCAAGTTGAGCTGATAGGTGTGCTTGCCACAGGGCTCCGGGGGAGGGCCCCGCGGATAAGGGTGCAGCCCGCGGCTGGGCAGGGTGTGTGCCAAGCTAGGTCCTGGCTGCAGGACCTGCCAAGCCCAGCTGGCCCGGCCCGGCCTTGGCTGGTGGACACAGGGCCAGACAGCCGCTCTGGGCCTCCCGGAACTTATCTTGAGTCAATAGGACACTGGGCAGTTATTGACGAGGGCCGGGAGACAAGGGGAGCATTCAGGCCACAGCCCGGTTCCCCGTGGGCTCAGCTGGCCAGGGACTGGCTCGCACCCCTGCCAGGCCCTGCTATCCCCGCTGGTCAAGGAGGGGCAGGTGGGGGACAGGGTGCACAGTGACCTCGGGCACGTAGGCCGTGGTTTATGGTGCCCGCCCTTGTAGGACACCGCTTCGGTCGGGCAGCAACAGGTTTCTAGAAAAAAAACACGTGATGGTCCAAGAAGGTGGATGTCCCAGAGTGAGTGAGCGCAGACCCCAGTGTTTCTGGAGCCTGGGGGCTGCACGAGGACCCTGAGCCCGAGAACTTACCTGGTGGAGCTCTGTGGGTGGGAGTGGCTGCCGTTCTCTCGGCTCCCCGCGGTGGGCAGCAGTGACACCGTATCTCTGCCACTGGCTTGCACCCTGGGCGTGGGGGGCCCTCACAGGGCTGGTGAGGAGCTGGGAGAGGAAGCCCCTGTTGGCCCTCTGGGCAGCCAAGCCGCACTCTCTGAGCACCTAAGTGGTTGTGGGGACCAACAGGGAACAACGCACGACAACCTTCATCCTCGGGAAAGCAGGGTGCCAAAGCCAAGCGGCCGAGGGGGTTCTGTCTGGGAATGTCCTTGAGCAGGGGATTCTCCTACAGACTTCCAGGACAGCAGAGGCCAACCACGGCTCAGGAGGTCACTGAGATGACAGGACAGGTGCCTGGGGCATAGAGCTTCTGGTGGCAGCAGTGATAACCGTCATTATAGAACACTTTGCCCTCGCCGTCCAGGACGCGGCTCCCAGTCACCCAGCCCTCCCTGCCTCTTCTGCAGTAGGGGGAAACTGAGTCTGGGGGGCCTGTCCTGGGCCACATGCAGGTGACAAGCAGCACAGAACCCAGGTGGGCCCAGCCCCTTCCAGGAGAGCCCAGAGGACCCCAGGGGAATGCCGCCCCGGACAGCCTGTAGGCCCTCTGCGATGTCTCCCTCACCACCCAGACAGCGGGACCCTGGGTGCATCCATCCTGAGTCCAGCACTCCCAAGACCTGGGTGTGCAGTGACTGAGACACACCCATATCCTCCACCCCCAGCAACGTGGCTCAAGAAGACTCGGTCCTCCTGCTGGGGCTCAGTTTACTCACCTGTGAAAGGGGCTCCAAGTTTTCTCGGAGCGGCACTGTGCAAGGGCTGACGTTACTGACGTTGGTGCCTCGCCCTGCACTTTTGAAGGGGGTGGGTCCCATGCCGGCGGTGCGGATTGGCACTCTGGGAAACCCTGCGGGATGGCGCTATGCTCGGGCCCCCAGCTCCGCCCAGAGGGGGTCCAGGGGGAAGGGCTCTGGCTGGCTCCAGGCTGCTCAGGGGTGCCAGCTGTCCAGGCCAGCCCCCCAGGCATCTGCTTGGGCACCTAGGAACTTCGTTTGCACTGATTCTCCTGCCATTAATGCACATTACCTGAAATAACATTGCCTAGAAGACGAACTCATCTACAATACTGTTTTTGTCATTTTTTTGAGGAAAAGAGCACCACATTTCAGTTTGGCCCCAGAGGCCCCACCCTGTGTACTCGCACCAAGGCTCTGTCTGCGGACCCCAGATGTGCTAGCGCGGTAATGTATTAGGAGTGACCCTCAGCTGACAAGCAAAGGGACTGGGGGGTAGATAGATCAACACTCCAGCCTTGGGGTCCGTCAGAGTGTCCCGAAGCATGTGGGCCCAGGGCTGGGGAAGTGTCCTCTGGTGGCGGCTCCTGCTCTCAGCTATATCTTCCCATTCCTGCTGCCGGAGAGCTCCTCCCAAACAACCCAGCCACACGCGAATCCTTGTCTCAGGCTCTGCCTTCAGGGAACCTAGGTGAAGGGAGTGTGCCTGTTTCTGTGTGTGAGCACGTGAGCATGTCATATACCTACATGTACGCACACAATTCGGCTTACTTACATATGTGGTAGGCTGGCAAACGCACTTCCCCTCCAAAACCCAAGATGTCCTCAAACCTAGTTATTGGAAACTGGGGCTGTCCCAGGGGAGTATATGACAATGGGGCTTTGATCTTAGATAGACTGTCCTGGGCTATGTGGGTGGGCCCGGAGGGCATTACATGTAGTGGGGAGCGGAGAAGAGGACGAGACCAGTGTATCAGGCAGAGGAAGTGCCCAGGTGAAGGCCGGGTGGGGCTGGGAAGGACTTGGGGGGGCACCTTCAGAGACTGAGTTGGGTTCCCCAGTCTTCTCGGGGAAGGGAGCAGAGCTGTGTCCCCGATGCCTCTCGCTGGGGTTTGCTCTGTGGTGTGCACACGCACGTGTGTCTGTTGGAGACACACATGTGCATGTGTGCATGTGTCTGCATGTGTGTGCGAATGAGGGTGGGGAAATGGGACCGCCGCCCTCCTGCAGACCTGCTCTTGGGACACGGCCAAGCTGTCTCCATTGTCATGTCAACCAAATATTTTCAGCCTCCACACCCAGGAGCCTCCAGAGCGCTGTCTCCTGGGCTCGCAAACCCCGGCCAGACTTCCAAACCGCTAGGCAGATTTCGATTCCCTTTTTTTAGCTGCTGAATGAAAAAAAAAAATAAGCAAACACAAATCTGCTGATCCCAGGCTGCCCCTTCTTTTGGAGAATTTAATTTCTGAGCTTTGATCTGATACCAGGACCCAGAGGACTTGTTATTTCTAAATAATGAGCTGAATGTTTGTGCTCTGAGCCTGAACTTTTCTGGTTTGGGGAAAAATATGACTTTCCATAGAAGTTCTTTGATGCGGCCAGTGGTGTTGTCCACACAGGGATGAAAAGGCCTTTCAGAGGGCCGGTGGCAGGCGGGAGGGGGCCGTCGGGCTAAGACAGCAGCACAGCCCTGAAGACCAGGCCCTCCAGGGGCCCCCCTGCACGGCCCTGGTGTGGGCCAGCCATGGGGGAGGGACCCCTAGGACCCTTCCTTCCTGGGAGTCCCTCTCTCCCTGAGCTCCACCAGCTGGACGGCCAGGGACTTGGGATCAGAGGGTCCTGAGGCAAGCACAGAGAGGGTGTCCAAGGGGGAAGCTCGGAGCCCACGGCTGGGGTGCTGGGGAGACCTCAGGATTCCTTTGGAGGAAATTCTCCTACCAGCTTCATCCCTCAAACCAAGAATGGGGGCTGGACTCTTGCTCTCAGGGTGGGGCCAGAGATGGGGACAGGCTCCTGGGGGGCTGTCACCGGCACTCCAGCCCCTTCCAGAGAGTCAGACAAAGGTGTACCTGCTGGCAGACGTGGGCCTACAGGTGCTTGGCTGCAAGCCGAGGCAGAGGTCAAGGTGCACCCTCCTGCCGGGCCAGGAGGGTGCGGGTCTGTAGCCCGCACTGTGTCGTCCGTTGTGGTTCAAGTCTTGGTGAGGGCGCGTGGGTGAGGGAGAGCCCTTGGCTTCGTTCTTGTCCAGGGTGCCTGGCACCTGCAGGGCGGCCGCACTTGCCCTGGGAAATGATCATTCCAGGTCAGGGCTCGGAGTGAGCCTGGGGCCCCCTCCTTGCCCAGCCCCAGCGGTGACTTCATGCCCCGGGAATGGCTGATTTCACACTCGAGATAGCATTTCTCCTGGAAAGCAGCCTACAAGCTGTGGCAGGATCAGCCCTGGAGGTCAGGAGGCAACACTGTCAGTCATCCGCCATCCTGAGCTCGAGGATCCGTGTGTTCCCCCCACCGCCCCCCAGAGGGCAGTCCCCGACTCTGTCCAGCCCGACCTGGTCTCGGTGGTTCCCATCAGGGTGTCTTGGGTCCAGGTCCACTCATGGGCCAGACTGGGACCAACACACGCTTAAAAAAGAAATTGAATAACTTAATTAACAGGGAATATGGTCTCATGGTTCAAAACTCCAGCAGGTTGGGAAAACCAATGAAATGAAAGGAAAAGTGTGGGCTCCAGCTAGTGACCTTGGCAACACTGGTCAGTAACTGTGGCCTGTGTCCCTCACGTGGAAGACAGCAGCAGGAGAGAAGGGGAGCTAGGATACGGGGGCTCTCTGCACTGTCTTCACAACTTTTCCATCAACTAAAAGTCTTCTAAAATAACATGTATAAAAAAGAAGTGGGGGGCAGCCACGCAGACATTCTGAGGGAGTTGGGGTCTTAATTTCTGCTTTGTGGAGGGACGCCAATGCCGAGGGGCCCAGAAGACAGTGGCCGATGGGGAGCAGGTGTGCGTGGAAGGGGTAGGTACGGAACGTCTCGCCTGCAGTGCCCGTGGGGCTGTCTGGCGAATGTCAAGCCCCTCGGACACATCAAGGCAGAGTGTGGGTGTGCAGGAAGTCATGGCCATGTGCCAGGGAACCCCACTCCATCGCTTACAGACCCAGCACCACAGGACCACACTTGTTCTGCTCAGAACAAGTGTTGGCGCTGGGACCCTGCCCCCGAGTGTCTGGCTGTGTGGGGAGCCCCAGACCACCTCCCACAGTAGGGAAAGCCCTGCTGACCTGCTGGGTGTCTTGGTGGCCTCCCTCGGTCTCTCGGTGTCTCTGTGGCGCCCTGCCCCTGCTTTGAGTGAGAAGCATTGAGTTCAGGGCGTCCCTTCTCTGCGATGTCCCGGGCCTCACTGGCCACACAGCCGCTCTGATGTGGACCAGCCTGGGGCTTTCTCCCACCTGGCCAACCAAAGCCAAAATCTGAGTCTTCATTCTGTTTAAAACCTGTTTATTTTATGGGCCCATTAGGATTTATTTAACAGTTTCCTATTAGGCTTTTAGGTCGTTATAAATAATGATGCAGAGAATGTGTGGAAACCATCTGCCTGTGTGCACTGTCTGCATGGGGTCAGTGAGTTATAGGGCCGGGGGTGGCAGGATCTCTCAAGGACACTGACACCATGTGTGGCTGTGCTAACTTTTCTGTCAGCTGGTACGAGGTTGTCGATAGGGAACGCTGGCTAGCACTTTGCTCTTTCCCACTCTGGATAATAAAGCGGCATCTCCCTTAGTCTGATCTGGATTTTCTCTCATTGAGTGTCAGGGAGCATCTCTCCAGATGTTACAAAGCCACTTGCTTCTTTGTATCTTTTTCCATGTTTCGACCAGGACCAGGTTGCCAGCCTTTATCTTATTGTTTTGTAGGAGATCTTTACATATTTTGGAGAGTAGCTCGTGGTTTATTATGTCATTGCTAATGTCTTTTCCCCAGTTGGTTGACTATCTTCCTACATTGCTGATAGCATCTTACTGTTTTCTTTATGTATATCCTGCAGTTTCTTGCTATGTTTATTCCTAGGAATTTGCTCTTTTGTTGCTAAAATATGCTGCTTAATCTCTCTGCTGGTCACTGAGGCCAGCACTCTTGGCAACGTTAAATAAAGTCAACCCAACCAGATGGGCAAGTGGCAAATGGCCATTGAGTACCTAGCTAGTGTTTAAAATATTTTCTGAGTGAAGAGGCTTCACTGGGAGACATGGGGATAGAAGACTGAGTCCTTATGAATCATTCAGAATCTACTGAAAAAGACAGGACACAAAAACGCACCCTCGTCGGTGACCGGTATGTGGCTCCAGGTGAATGGTTGGGACCACGTGGTCACAGGTGGACTGTGCTGGGCGCTCAGGCTCCTGAGAGGTCAGGCCGCAGGCTAGATGGGGCAGGATTGCCGCATGGTGGGAACCCAGCTGTCTCACAGGACAAAGGAACACACACCTTGCACATGGAGAGAGCCCTTTCTCACC
>ML102557.1:31725-48729 GCA_003697995.1 Taxidea taxus jeffersonii
CTTTGCCAGCTGAATACTGACACTCTGGCTCCTTCCCGGGCATGGCCGTCTATGCAGCAAACTCTCAGATGATGGAGGGGTGAAACGCTGCCTCAGATCTAAGCAGACGTGGCCCTGAACCCAAGTTCCTAGTCCTCAGAGGAGGGTTATTCAGTGAATCTAGAGCAAACACTTCGGTCAGGCAGGACCTCATGGGTCTTCTTGCAAAGGGGACTTGGAGCGATGAAGCCAGATGACTGACCTTCCATCTCTGCAGCCCAGGGTGGTTTTCAGCCTGGAGCAGGAATCTGTGGAAGTTAGTAGGATGTGGCAGAACCTTGCTTCTTGGCTTGAGTGGGGGCTGAAATCCCCTGGAAGACCCCCAGGCTGCCTGGGTGCTAGCCCTGCCTCATGCTGTCCAAAGGTGGAGGTTCATTTGCTGGGTCCCTGGCTGGGGGTTTCTGCCCTCCTGGTGGCCGCAGGGACACTTGAGCCCTGGAAAAGGGTCGGGTGAGGACAGGATGTAGTCAATGCTGAACTTAATGCCCCTGGGCTCCTCCTTCCCCAGGACAGCGGGACTGGCGGGGGCTGGGGGCTGGCAGTGGGGGACCGGCTCAGGCAGCCCTGGAGGCCCCTCCGTGGCCCCCGTGTGCGCCTCCCCCGCCCCCTCGCGCTTTGGGCCGCGGCGACGGCGCCTCCGCCGGTAGTTGCCGTTCTCGAAGAGGTCTAGCAGCGACTCGCAGCCGCCCGCGAACGTCCAGTAGTTGCCCTTGCCCTTCTCGTGGCCCTCCGTCCGGGGCACCTGCGGGAGAAGGAGGGGCTCCGCGAGGGTCTGGCCCCGGTGCGCGCAGCCCACCCCTCTCCGCCTCTGGGCAAGCGCTGGAGCGGTCCCTGTCCTTGCGGCGCATGGCGTTGGTCATGGAGCAAATTGGAGGCACAAACTTTCCAGCAGCTGTTGCTGCAAAAGCTGCCCCCACCCCGAATCAGGGATGCCTTGGCCCTGGAGGCCTCAAGCCGGGACACTCAGGGGCCTTTCTGGGGAGTGGGGCAGCGGGCTGGGGCCGGAGCTCACCTTGACAAAACAGCTGTTCAGGGACAGGTTGTGGCGGATGGAGTTCTGCCAGGCGCGCTGGTTGGCTCGGTAGTAGGGGAACTTGCGCATGATGAAGTCGTAGATGCCGGACAGGGTGACCCTGCCCGAGGGGCTCTGCTGAATGGCCATGGCGATCAGCGCGATGTAACTGCAAATAGGGGTGCATGGGGCCACGCAGGGCGGAGGAGGGGATGCCTCGGAGTCTGGAATCCCCTCCAGCCAGGGGCCCCTCTATGAGCGCAGGGCACCTCCGCCCCCAGGGCTCCGTGGTGTGTGGGAGGTGCAGACAGGAAGGGGCTGCTGGGGAGCGTGAACCCTAGAGTCCCCCGCTCCTGCTTCTGCTCCACCCAGGAAGCTCATCTTCACACTTGGAACTTTGCTCAGGGAACGCGTCTCCTCCTCTGAATCCCCCCACCGCCCCGCCCCCGCTCCCTGGAGAAGCAAGCCCTCCCTCCATCCCAGGCCGGCCCTTGAGGAGGAGAGTCGCTGGCGGGGAGGCTCTGACCATGCACCCCGCGGTCACCTGTAGGCGGGCCGCGTGAGTCGCTTCTCCTCGTCGGAGCTGCCAGCTGGGTAGTCGTCTGCGTCGTAATTGAAGCAATTGTAGGGATACTGCGAGCTGTCAAACATCTTGGCACGCCCGGCGCCTGTGGGGGCTGCCACTGCTGTTGCCGCCGCCTCCACGCCGCCCGCCAGCCCGCCAGGTCGGTGCAAGGTCCTCCGGGGTGCGGGCCGGCAGCGTCTGCACTGCAGGCTGCTCTACGCCCGAACTGGGAACCTGGGCTTCTGGGGTCCCCCGCCCGCGCCCACCCCATTCTCTCGCATCCAATCCCATCGTGGGGGAGGCCCCAGCCACTAGTAAAGCGGCTGAGGGGAGCCGAGCGGGGCTCTTGGTGACCCTCTGACCGCCGCGGCCGGCCGGCCGAGGGAGGAGGGAATGCGGGAGGAGGGAATGCCGCTCTGGGTGGTCTGACGGGCGGGTCGCCACCCCCGCCTCCTGCTCCAGCCCGGGTGTGAGTCGCTGCGCTCCCTGCGCGGAGCCCCAGATTTCGAGGCAGAGCCTCTGGGTATCCCTCCCACCCCCAGCTCCCGAGCCAGAGCTGGGGCTCCTCCTGGGCTCCCTGTCGTGGCGGGTGTTTTCTCAGAGCTCGGGGTCCGTGCGCCCTGGATGCACAGGGAGACACTAGCTTTTCCCGTGGCCTGGATCCCAGAGTGGACCCTAGGGTTGCCAGGCCACAGGCAGGGCCAGGACTGTGGTGGCCTCCTTTACCACCAGGCTCGGCCCTACCTCCTGCCCCAGAGCAGCAGGGTCCTGGCCAGAGAGTTTGGACCCAGCTGGTGTGTCCCCGCCTGCGGCACTGGACCAGAGCGGGGTCAGAGGGAAAGGGTCCAGCATTTCCTCCAAGGCCCTGGGACCCAGCCGCACTGTCTCTCACTGCACAGAAGGGTGCCTCCTCCAGATTCCACAAGGGGCCTGCTCACTCAGGGAGCCCCTGAGTGTGAGGGGCACCGAGCTCTCTGTCCTGGGAGCACACTTGACCGCTTAGCCACTAATGACGGGTCCCTTCTGGCTCCAAAGCTGTGATTCTTTGTATGGGTAGGTGCCTGCCGAAGAGAAGACAAGGTTTGGGAATTTTAGGAAAAAGAAAGAGGTGGGATCTTGCTGGGCGGGGCGTGGGGGGGTTCTGTTTCAGAGGGGATGTGCCACCAAAGGCATTTTCATGAACACTGCAGAATTCTGAACTGACCCATATCTGTGAATCTGCCTGAGGCCAGGAAGCCTGGATAGTCTTTTTCCAGAAAATCCTGCCTTCAAAGCACGACCTTTAGGTCAGAAATGAGCTCTGTTCCGTCCAGCCACTTGGCCTCACGAGAGCTTGATGCTGCCCACTGCCCCTGGTGGAGAAGGGTGGGCAGGCCTGACTTGGTGCCCCTAGGTTCCCCCAGCACCACCTGGGAGGCCAGTTTCTGTTGACAGTCCAAAGCCCGCTGGGGCTCAAAGACATTCAGAGGCTCCGTGTTGTCCCCTCTGTCGGATGCCAAAATCAGACGAGCTGGGCTGTGGGAACATAACACGGTGCAGCCCCCATGGAAAACATTCTGGCAGTTTCTTTAAAAACTAAACAGGTGGCCAGAATGTTGACCGGCAGCTGCCCTCTGGGGCGTTTATCCCAGAGAAGCGGAGAAGTGAAGTCACCAGACACCGCATGTGTTCATAGCCGCCTTTCTGCTCACATCCCCAAACCGGATTTTGCCCAGACGCCCTTCTCTAGGGAAATGGCAGAACAAGCTTTGGTCCCCTCCACACCGCGGGATACCTCAGCAACGCAAAGCTACCACCCACCAATACCCTGGAAGCCTGGACCGAGCTTCTGCTGAGGACAAAAGCCAGCCTCAAAGGGTTACCTACCACATGCTGCCATTTACGGACCTTTATGAAAAGACAAAATGGTAAAATGCAGAACAGATGAGCAGTTTCCAGGGTGAGGAGGAGGTCCGAGCAAGAGGGATGGTTGCAGTGGTAGCAGGGCAACGCGAGGGGCCCTTGTGGCCTTGCCACGCTCTGCGTGTGCTGCGTCAGGGTCAAGGTCTTGGTCGTGGGATCATGCGTTGGAGTGTTGCAAAATGTCCCCAAGGGGGGACTGGGTAGAGCGTCCCTGGGATCTCTGTTTCATTTCTCACAACTGCATGGAATCTACGATTATCTCAAAATGAAAAGGTTAATTAGATGACCCTGCAGCTTGGAGACCCCAGATGCCAGGCTGCGAGAATAAGATTGGAGATAGGCCGTCTGTGCCAAAGAGGGAATCCCATCCTCTCTGCTCCACAGGGGCTTTCTCTGCCAGCTCCTGTTCTTGTCCTCCTCTTTCCCTCCACATTTTTCTGTCCAGCTCCAGCTGCCTTCTCGGAGAGTATGGGTTCTGAGGCTTGGCCTCCCAGGAGCTGCATGGTCAGGCAGAAGTAGTGGGAGCAGGTAGTGGGCTGGAGCCCTGTCCTGGCCAGCAAGGTCGGCCGGCATCGGGACCCTGTACACTGGGCTACAAGAAGGACCTTGAAGCCTCTGTCACACAGATGATGGAAAAACAGGAAACCACATGGTGGCTTCACTCCAACCTTCCACCCCTCGGCGAATGGCTCCAGTGGCCACCCAACCCTGAACCTTACAAGGAGGGAGCCCTGAGCTGGAGTAGCCCAGAGATGCTGTCAGGGGAGCCATCACCTCCAGGTCCGGGTCATGCCTGGCCCATTCAACACCTTACACGTCATGTGAGCTGGCCCAGCCCCTGAAAATGGTCCCATCCCTTGGAAAGACCACATACCGGCCCGTGGAGAAGCAGATGACAATAATCCCGGGCCCTGTGCCCCACTGCTGGTGGCGATCAGAGCCCAGGACCACTTCCAGTGAAGAGCTCTCCTTACCAAAAACTGTGCCCTCCCCCAGGTGTCACTTCTGGGGGCTGATGGAAAATCCTGAATGTCATAACACCATGATAAGGAGGCATCCTTCCCTCCCAGCTGCAGCTGGGCTCCTTTGCTGGGGTGGGCATTGGTCCCAGACCCTGTGATGCACTTTGTGATGCCCCTGGTGGAATCCTGTTTCTGTGTAAAGCCAGTAGACACATTCAGTGGGATGGCTGGTTCTTCCGGAGTTTGTGTTTATGGGTGCAATTCGATCACCTTCAGAGCCGCTGGGTCTGAGACCTTGTCGGGACACCTGGTCCCTAATCTGGTTCTGGCTGATCCCTGGGAACTTCCTCTGGACCCGGAACCCAGCACGAGGCACCTGCTTTGAAACCCACCAAGAGGACAGGCAGCCTGTCTGAGCGGACGAGAGCTGCCTGTGGCCGGTGTGGCACATGGCCAAGGAGGAGGAGATGCTGAAGCCAGGCACAGGCGGGCAAGAGAGGGCACAGCCCCTGGGAGAGGTCAGCAGGGCCCTTGGCATCCTGGCAGGGATTGCGGGGGGTGGCAGGGGACAGTCTGGTCAGGCCACCTGGGCAGGGGAGTGCAGGCCGGGTCCCTCACCCCCTCCGAGTTTTCCGTTGATCCCGTCCTGGACTCTCCCAGTGAGGTCACGGGGGGCGGGGCGGGCGAGCGTGTAAAGCATGAAAGGATGAGACCTACACACGGTTCACTCGCTTCAGTAGAAAGTACCGGTTGGTCAGTTTGGAAACAAGCCTAATGAATCTTAATTTCTTAGACTTCTAGAACATTTATCTGACTTCCTTTAAAATGAACTTATTAATATGGGGCTTGGCACGTGGGAAGGAAGGCTTCTCTGATTTTTAGCCAGAAACATCCTTGAAATACTTCTAAACACAGTGGTGTCAGCAGCAAACATAGTCAGCAAGGTTCTGAGATGTTTTTACATACACTGACTGGTTCACCCCTCGGGACGGTCCCTTGAGTGGGACACGCCTGGTGATTCCAGTTCAGGGGGTCTTGCCTGTGTGACACCCCTTGTGTGCGGCAGGGAGAGGATTTGAATTCAGACCCTCCAGGAGGGTGATGGAGACTCCAGGTGTCTGAAAGTGTGGCTGGGAGGCTGGGCAGAGATGTGGCACAGGCACATGGAGGAGATCCCTGGGCCACCAGGCCACGCGAAGGGTCTCCACGCCAGCCCGTTGGTGGTTCTCACCTGCCGACCTGAACTGGCCATGCGGTGCCACTCACAGATATCAAAAGGGCAGCGGTGACTTATACTGATTGGGATGCTTTCCTAAATGGCAAAAAGAAAATTCTGGTCTTGATAAACACTGGTCTTGATAAAAAAAAATCTGTTTTTGTGTTTGGAGCAGCGGGAAAGAGGATGGGGAGAGGAAGGAGACACGGGGGCCTTCAGACATTCTCTGTTACGCCAAGTCACAGCTTGCTCGGACCCTGCTGTGTTGTTTAATTAAAGGATATGTCTGTTACAGAAAGAGTATAAAACAGAGAAAGGTATGAAAATAGAAACCACCGGTAATTCAGTTGTTCAGAAGCAGCCTCCGTTCACACGCTGAATATTCAGTTGTTTTTTTTTTTAAAGATTTTATTTATTTGACAGAGATCACAAGTAGGCAGAGTGGCAGGCAGAGAGAGGGAGGAAGGGAAGCAGGCTCCCTGTTGAGCAGAGAGCCCGATGTGGGACTTGATCCCAGGACCCTGGGATCATGACCTGAGCCAAAGGCAGAGGCTTTAACCCACTGAGCCACCCAGGCGCCCCTGAATATTCAGTTTTGATTTCTGAAAGTGGGAACTGTTCGCAAAATGGCTAACATAGAACATTCTTCAAGAATTTGACTTTTAACCTTAAGGATATTGAACGTATCAGAATTCTATTATAAGTCATCTTTTAAATGTAAATACGTTCAGGAAACTCCTTATGTGGATAATCATTTGCTAATTTGGGCATATAGATTTATTAATGCCCAATTTCCTTAAAAATCAAACCGGAACCTTAAAGAGCAGAGGCCTCCAAGGCTTACTCGTGCTGGGCTGGTGTTGACGGAGCGCGCCATGTTCCAGACCTCGTGAGAAGTTCCCCAGCTGGGCAAGCATGCAGCAGCTCCCACAGAGGAAGGGTCCTGGTCTTTTCCCACAGTGATTTGGTGGGGGCTCCCTCGGAGCTAGGAGGGGAAAATTGGTTCTTTTGCTCCCAAACTTTCCATGAGTGACACATGGGAAGAATAAAGAAGAAATATAAAAATCACATCCATGTCACTTTTCCAAACCAACACCACAGGCATTAGAATAAGCTTCTGATGGCTGTGGCTGAGTGTGTGCTCCTGGCAGCCAAGGTAAATGGAGGCAGTTAGTATCGGGATTTCTCCCTTGGCAAGCAATCATGGTTCTTTTAAAGTCAGCAGCAAAACAGAGCATTCACAAATATTTAAAAATGTCTTTCCAAAACCCAACACTTTGGTGTGATGAATGGCCAATGAAAGAACAAATCTAATTATGTAAATCCTGCCCCCTTGCATTCTATCCCTGCCTCACACTCACTCCTGCCCACGGAGATCCTGTGGATCAAGCCACACGACTGAGGCTCCCAAGGGCTTGGGACCCTCTATAGCGGGGCCAAGGGCCTAGTAAGAGGAAGGCCTGCCTCGAGGTCAGGCAGGCTCCGGGCAGCAGGCATATAGTAGAGTGTGCAGTCTGTCTGTACAAACAACATAGGAGAGCAAACCGTCCTGTGTTTTGCTCATTGCAAGGACCTGTGCAGTAGCTCAATAGAAACAGGAATAGCTAGGATATAGAAATAGAGTCAGGGTGATCTTCTGCTCCTAACAAGTGAGCTTTGAACAACTATGAATGGATGGAGATGTTCTTGCAGTTCACTCAAAAGTCTTGACAGGTGCATTTTGTTCTGTGTGCTGCGTAACAAGCCACTCCAAACTTAGTGGCTTAGGCTAAGAGCAGACATTTACCGTCTGGACCGGCTTTCTGAGCGTTGGTCCTTGGGCCCTGTGGAGTGGCTCTTGCTTCTCTGGGGCTCTCCTCTAGATGGTGCAAGTGGACCAGTCTTGGGCAGTGTTCCTGGTGCCCACCCCGCCCCAGCGGGAGGGCAGAGGTGGGGGGCGGCTTTCCTGGCTAATGGTGGCCACAGGACATATCTGGCTGCAGCAGTCAGCCTGGTGAAGAGAAGTTGCTTCCTAGAGCCCTACGACCCACAGGGATGGCCACACCAGGGGCCTCGGTTGGGTGCCCACCCAACCTAGCCTCATCTGGCCTGAGGTCCCAATGTGGACCCCACCAGACCCTACCCAGCAGCTGACCCCTTTCACGGCTTCACCCCACTTGCCCCTTTAAAACCAGCAGGCCAGGAGCCATCCTTACCCCTGTGAGATAGAGTGGATGCTGTTCCCACTTCCCAGGAGGGCAGGTCCCAGCCAGCTCTGAACCCTTCCTTCCAAATGCTGAGAAGAGTAAGAAAGGCCCCTCCGTGCATATGGGCAGCTCCTCCCCACGTGGGGGGCTTTGGGATTCTGCTCTCTTGTCTCCCTTCACTCACCACACCCCACACCCAGGCAGAGGTTGCTTGCGACATCCTTTGCTCCCTCTTCTGTTAAAGTTCCTCTGGGTAGGGTGCAGGGAGGAGTGGAGTTTCCCTCAGAAACTGGTCAGGATTTGGGATGGGTATGTGGGGGTGGCTCTGTGATCTGGGTGACAGTGGAAGCCGCTGGCGGTGCCCCCCCACCTGCATTGCCCCGCTGCACACATGCTGCCCCCCCGTGGCCCGCAAGGGCTAGGGTTTCTGTGTTGGTTTGTTGGCTCGTTTTCTTATTCACTTTGGGTAGTGGTCTGAGCCCAGAGCCTGCGGCCTCGGGCAGGGTGCTGGCTGCCCCCCTCCCCAGCCCTCGAGTCTCCAGAAGGAGTTCCCAGGCCGACTGAGGGGGGTTTTGAGTTCTTGCCCGCACTTTCCCCCAGCTACCTCTGGTGAGATGCTGTCTGGTCTGAGGCCCAGACGGGCGGGTAAGGGTCCTGGGAGAGCTGACTTGCACCAAGAGTTGCTGAATGGAAAGCCCCCTTTCCTTCTTTGCTCGGAACCCGCCCCCTCCGGTCTGGCCTCTCCGCCCCCCCACCCCCCAGCTTTCACTGGAGCCGCGGGGCGGGCCGGTCTGGGTGGTGGGTGTGGGTGTTGGGTGTGGGTGCTCTCCCACAGCCGTGGGTGCGCTGGGCAATGGCTTGGTTTGATTTGACTCCGGGTCCCAGAGACTTTCTGATGCGACTCTGGGTGCCCACTGCGTGCTTGCTTACGACGCCCTTCCTGGCCAGCCCTGTCACTGGCCTCCCCATGCTTTCTTCCTCCTGTCTTTGCTCAGGCAGCTCCAAAAGACCTGGGAGTCCTGTGCTGGGACCCAAGGGAAAAGCCCAGATGTGGATGTCCCACCGTGCCGCGGGCGCTGCTTCAGAGCCCCCGCGCAGGCCCGCGGATACGCGGGCGTCTCTTCTCTCACTGTCCGCAGGCCGGACTCCGAAGACCAGGTGCTGGGCTGGCTCCTGGTGAGGTCTCCTGCTTGTCCCCACGTGGCCCACCCCGTGTGGCCTGCCCCTGCATGTGCCGGGGGCGATCTGTAGGGGTGCTTCCTCCTCCTGCAAGGACGTCAGTCCTGGGGGACTGGCCTTCCCCCCGCGACCACATTCAACTTGAATTGCCTCCTTGAAGGTCCGCTGCGACTGCTGGCACATTGGAGGTCGGGCCCGCACCCAGGAACTCGGGAGACCTGTCCTTGCACGTAACCCTGCCTGGGGTTTCCATCTCCTCTGTCCCTTCGCCATCCCTGTTATTTGGAGCCGTACATGGGGGTTGCCGTGTGTCACCCTCACCGCCCTGCAAACCTCCAGGGTCCGTCGAGGTCACCAGCGAGCCCCCCGGCCTCGCTCCAGCAGCCACCCAGCGAGCACCATTGGACCGGGAGCCTGGGGGGTGGGGACAGCAGCCCTGGCCTCAGAGTCCCTCTGTTCTCTCGGGGAGGCATGGGAGGAGGCTGGGGGGTGCGTTCTCCTGGCAGCAGAACTGGCTGCTTCTGATCATGGGACCTCGTCAGGCCCTCCTCTAGGCACTTACCTCCTCCCCGTGTGGCAGGGACAGGGGCCCAGCAGGAGGCTGGAGGGGGTGGCAGGTGAGGCCATAGGTACGCAGGTACAGCCACAGGCAGGAAGGGGCAGGGACGCCTGAGCCAGTGGGGTCACCAGGGGAGTACTGGGTGGAAGCCAGTGCCAGGTGGGTTACTGATGGGGGGCTGCCTTTGGGGTTCACTTTATCATCCCCCCATTTACTTCCTTTGTAGTCTGAGGTCCCTTTGTGGTTCTGCTGTGGGCTGTACCCTGAGCAGAGCCCCAGGTGGGGTCAGAGAGGGGAGGCCTCCACCTGGCAGCCAACGGCTTGGCCATTCTGGAAACCTAAACTGACTTTTGTGCTGCATGTCAGCCCCTCCCTGAGCCTCTGTGTCCCCACCTGTGAAATGAGGAAAAGAAGATCAACCTTGCTGTCTTGCCTTAGAGACTGGGAATAATTTGTGGTGGCAGCTTTGCATGGGGCCGGGTGCACAGAAACCAGTGGTCCTGGGGCACCAGAGGGGCTGGGAGCCCCGGAGGTGGCCAGGGCTCTGACACCCAGTGCTCTCTGCTCCCTGGGACTCTCTGGGGTTTATGTCAGTGCTCAGCGGTGTCCTCCCCTTGGGACCCCTGGGGCTGGCCTGTCATGGTGCCCTGTGCCCACACTGAGCCCCTGCAGGCAATAATCTTGGGGAGCCTCCAGGCAGGGCTCCCAGGAGGATTCAGGCCCTGTGGCCTACAGGCCCAGACTTCTGGCTCCACTGGGCACACCTGGGCTGTGTAGACATGCTGCTGCCCTCTGGGACTGGCCTGTGTCTTCAGGGACCCCCCGCCCAGGTTGGTCAGCCACGCCAGGAGTGGGACAGGGGGCTTCCCCCACCTCCTGCCTCCCAGCCACAGCCCCAGACTCCCTGTGGGACCTTGGAAGCTGAGCCTGGCTCTGCCCTCTTCCAGGCCTGACCTGTGTGGAGGGAGGCTGGGTGGCCGCCGAGCTCAGGGCGTGAGGGGCCCGGACCCCAACATACATTTGCTCTATTTTTATTGCACTTTTACCACATTGCAAACTATTCCACAAAAATGTTGCAAAATTCAGCCTGTTGCTGAGGCCCTTGAAGGAGCCCGTGTGTTGTCTTTGCACCAATGATCAAAGCGAAGTCAGGAGACGAGCAGCACCCTGGGCCGCCAAGGGAGGTCCCAGGCGCTGCCGGGTGGCTCTGAGAAACGGAAGACGTGGTCACTGACCTCACTCTGAAACTGGGAGTCTGCCCGCCGACCAGCCTGTGGCGCCGTCGGGAGCCCCATCGTGCACCGGGCCGAGACCGTGAGCCGTCTGGCCGCGGGCCTTCTAGGACGGACAGGTGGAAGTCTGTTTCAAGTTAGGTCCAGAGTGGGAGCACACCTGGCAGGAGAGGCTGGCCTCAGGGAGCGCGGCCCCCATGTGTGCGTCTGGTGGGTGGTCTGGGGTCTGCAGGGTGTCGCTCTATTTATATACATAGACACCAAGTATAAATACAAAACAGTCAGTAAAGGCTTCCTTCCCATACAGAAGGGTGGGTGGCCCCCGCCGCCAGGCCGCCTTGTCCATGAGCACAGAGCGCCCCCTCCCCAGCCTTCTCTGGTCTCAAAGCAGACACGGTGAGTCCCGTCGGGCCTGCGGTGCCTGACCCCAGGAGTGGTCCATCTGTTCCCGCAGTCACCGAATCACAGCATGGACACATGTCCCTCCTCCACGGCAGGCCGGCGGCTCTTGGTCACTACCTGCCGGGGGGCACTCTGTGCTCGGCATCCAGGTCATCCTCCAGCACGATGTGTGGCCCATCCTTCTCCACGCAGTCCCCAATGGCCTGCAGCACGATGCGCAGCCGCCGGTCCAGCGCCTCCAGGTGCGGCCGGTACAGGACGGGGGCCACACGGTCCTTGAGCAGGGACTCCGCCATCAGCAGGCTCAGCCGGTACTCCTCCTTGGCCAGGAGCTGCAGCCGAAGGTAGGTGGACTTCCTGACCCTGCCGGTCAGGAAGAGACAGGTCAGGCCCCAGCCTCTGGGGCCTGGGCACAGGGGACGCCGGCGCCAAGCCAGGGGCAGTCCCAGGCAGGTCCCTGCCTGATCCAGCAACTGCCTCCTGGAGGCGCCACGGTGAGGGTTCTGCCTGGCAGAGCAGGTGGCCACGGGAGGCCTGGCAGTGCCCGCAGGGACCCGACACTCCAGGCAGACGCAGGGCAGAGAGGGATGGCCCATGCGTCTGGGAGACTGAGCCCAGCTCAGCGCCCCCACACCTTCCCCAGGCAGGGAGCTCCTGGTTCTGCCCCACAGCCCGGTTCCCCACTCAAAAAGGGAAGAGGCGATGGGGGAGGAGCTCCACAGAGGGTGGCAGCAAGGGGCACAGAGTGCTGGGGGGGGGGCAGGACACCAGTCTGAGCCTGTGTCTTTATTTGTGATGGGGGCCATCACGGCTGGCCTGAGACATGCGCGGGGAAGGGCTGGTGGTGCCACAGCTCGGGCTCTGGGTGCTGGGCTGCATGCTGCTGGGCTTTGGGAGTGGGGCTTGGGGGCCTCTGCCCAATCTGTGGCTGGGGGCTCCCCGGGGGGTGCAGAGTGGGGTGCCATACCTGCAGCACTGCTGTAAAGGCACCAGAATGGACAGCTCATCATGGGAATACTTCCCAAACCTGTCGAGGAAGCACAGAATTGTTGGGGACATGACACACAGGATACCCATGTGCAGAGCCTGCAACAGGGCACTCCATGGGGGACCCCAGCCCTGCAGCGGGCAGTGCCCTGTGTGCCCTGCTGGAGAGCCACAGCCATGGGGACAGGGCAGTGTGTCCCCAAGACACTGCTGTCCCCAAGTCCCGGCTTTGTGTCCACAGCACCCCTAGCACTGTGTCCCCAGTGCCCCAGCTAACTGTCCCCATTACCCAGGACTGTGCCCCAGAATCCCCAGCCCCCTGGGTGAGTGTCCCCAGCACCCTGGCACTGTAACCTAGCATCCCTGGCTGAGTGTCCCCAGCACCCCCCAGGTGAGTGTCCCAGCACAACCGGCTGAGTGTACCCAGCATCCCAGCACTGTGTCCCAGCACTCCAGGCTGTCTCCACCACCCCAGCACTGTGTCCCCAGCAACCCTGGCTGAGTGTCCCCCACACCCCCAGTTGAATTGTCCCCATCACCCCAGCACTATACATCCCCTGCTGACTATCCCTAGCATCTCTGCTGAGTGTCCCCAGTACCCCAGGAAGATGTCTCCAGCACCGCTGCCTATCACCAGCACTGTGTCCCCAGCGCCCCCAGCTGACTTTCCCCAGCATCCCGGCACTGTAACTAGCACCCCTGGCTTAGTGTCCCCAACATCCCAGCACTGTGCCCCCAGCTGGCCGACCCCATCACTCTGGCACTGTGTCCCCAGCACCCCTGGCTGACTCTCCCCAGTGCCCCTAGCTGAGTGTCCCCAGCACCCCCAGCTGTCTCCACCACCCCGGCACTTGTGTCCTGCACCCCCAGCTGACAGTCCCTACTATCCCTGGCTGAGTGTCCCCAGCATCCCTGGCTGACTCTTCCCAGTGACCCTGGCTATGTGTCCCCAGGATCCCAGCACTGCATCACCGGTGCCCTTGGCTGTCTCTACCAACCTGCCCATGTCCCCAGCACCCACAGCTGAGTGTCCCCTGCACCCCCGGCTGACTATCTGCATCACCCCAGCACTGTGTCCTCAGTGCCCCTGCCTGACTGTCCCCAGCGCCCCCACCTGAGTGGTCCCAGCACCCCCAGCTGACTGTCCCTAGCACCCCTGGTTAAATGTCCCCAGTACCTCAGAACTATATGCCCAGCACCTTTGGCTGATTGTCCCCAGCACTTTGACCCCAGTGTCCCCAGCTGTCTCCAGCACCCACAGCTGTCTTCAGTACCCCAGCACTGTGTCATTGGCACCCCCAGCTGAGTGTCCCCAGCACTGCCCCACTGTCACCAGCACTGGGTTCCCAGCTCCCACAGCTGACTGTCTCCAGCAGCCCTGACACTGTGTCACAGCACCCCTGGCTGAGTGTCCCTAGCACCCCCAGCAGAGTGTCCCTAGCACTGTGTCCCCAGCACCCCTGGCTGAGTGTCTCCAGCACTCTGTCCCCAGTGCCCCAGCTGAGTGGCCCTAGCAACCCCATCTGAGTGTCCCCAGCATCCCAGCACTGTGTCCCCAGCTGTCTCCACCACCCCTGCACTGTGTCCCCACCAACCCCAGCTGTCTCCCACATCTCCAGCTGGCTGTCCCATCACTCCAGCACTGTGTCCCCTGCACCCCCAGCTGACTATCTGCATCACCCCAGCACTGTGTCCTGAGTGCCCCTGGCTGACTATCCCTAGCACCCCTGGCTGAGTGTCCCCAGTACCCCAGAACTATATGCCCAGCACTTTGACCCCAGCGTCCCTGGCTAACTGTCCCCAGCACCCAGCACTAGGTCCCCAGCACCCTCAGCTGATTGTCACCACCTCTGTGTTCCCAGCACCCACAGCTGGCTGACTGCAGCACCCCTGGCACTGTGCCCCTGCACTCCTGGCTGAGTGTCCCCAGTACCCTCACCTGACTCCACATCACCCCAGCACTGTGTCCCCAGCATCCCAGCATTGTATCCCTAGTGGTGCCCCTGGCTGACTGTCCCCAGCACCCTGGCTCAGTGTCACTGTGCCCCAGCACACCTGGCTGAGTGTCCCCAGCGCCACTGGCTGTCTCCACCACCCCGGCACTGTGTCCCCCGCACCCCTGGCTGACTCTCCCCATCACCCCTAGCACCCCTGCTGAGTGTCCCCAGTACCCCAGCACTGTGTCCCCAGTGCCCCCAGTTGACTCTCCCCAGCGGCCCCAGCTGAGTGTCCCCAGCACCCCTGGCTGACTGGCCCTATCACCCTGGCAGTGTGTCCCCAGTGCCCCCCAAAGAGTGGCCCCAGTACCCCAGAACTGTGTCCCCAGTGCCTCTGGCTGACTGTCCCCAGCACCCAGCACTACGTCCCCAGTGCCCCTGGCTGAGTGTCCCCAGGATCCCAGCACTGTGTTCCCAGTGCCCCCGGTTGTCTCCACCACCCCCACCCCCACCTGAGTTTCCCCTGCACCCTAGGCTGGCTGTCTGCATCACCCCAGCACTGTGTCCTCAGTGTCTCTGCCCGACTGTCCCCAGTGCCCCTGCCTGAGTGTCCCAAGTAGCCCAGAACTATATCCCCAGCAACCTTGGCTGACTGTCCCCAGCACCCCAGCATTGTGACCCCAATGCCCCTGGCTGACTATCCCCAGAACCCAGCACTAGGTCCCCAGCACCTCCGGCTGAGCGTCCCCAGCATCCCTGACTGAGTTCCCCAGCATCCCTGGCTGACCTTCCCAGCACCCTGGCTGAGTGTCCCAACAACCCCAGCACTGTGCCCCAGCATCCCCGCTAAGTGTCCCAACATCCTCAGCACTGAGCCCCAGCAGCCCTGGCTATCTCCACCACCCCAGCACTGTGCACCAAGCACCCCCGGCTGACTGTCCCCAGCACCCCCAGTTGTCTCCACCACCCCTGGCTGACTGTCCACATCACCCCAGCACCGTGTCCTCAGTGCCCCTGGCTGAGTGGCCCCAGCACCCCCAGCTGACTATTCCTAGCATCCCCGGCTGAGTGGCCCCAGTACCCAGCACTAGGTCCCCAGTGCCCTCAGCTGACTGTCACCAGCATTGTGTTCCCAGTGCCCACAGCTGACTCTCCCCAGCATCCCTGGCTGAGTGTCCCAAGCACCCCCTAGCAGAGTGTCTCTAGCACTGTGTCCCCAGCACCCCCAGCTGACTCTCCACATCACCCTGGCACTGTGTCCCCAGCACTCCTAGTGTCCCCAGCATCCTGGCACTGTGCCCCATATCCCCCAGCTGAGTGTCCCCAGCACCCAGCCCTGTGCCCATCACCCTTAGCTCACTGTCCCTAGCACCCCAGCACTGTGTCCCCAGCACCCCCAGCTGTCACCAACACCCCTGGCTGAGTGCCCCCAGCATCCCAGCACTGTGTCCCTGGTGCCCCAGGTTGAGTGTCCCCAGCACCCAGCACTAGGTCCCCAGCACACTCACCTGTCACCAGCACTGTGTTCCCAGCACCCGCAGCTTACTGTCCCCATCACCCCTGGCTGCGTGTCCCCACACCCCCCAGTGGAGTGTCCCTAGCACTATGTCCCCAGCACCCCCGGTTCAGGGTCCCAACACCCCCAGCACTGTGTCCCTAGTGCTCCCAGCTGAGTGACCCCAATATCCTGGCACTGTAACCTAGCACCTCTGGCTGAGTGTCCCTAGCATCCCAGCACTGTGCCCCCATTGCCCCAGGCTGACTGTCCCCAGCACTGTGGCTAAGTATCCCAACACCCCCGGTACTGTGCCCAGCACCCCCAGCTGAGTGTCTCCAGCACCCTGGCACTATAACCTAGCACCTCTGGCTGAGTGTCCCCAGCACCCTCACCAGACTGTCACCAGCACTGTGTTCCCAGAACCCACAGATGATTTTCCCCATCACCCCTGGCACTGCATCTCCAGCGCCCCAGCACCCCTGCACTGTAACCTAGCACCCCTGGCTGAGTGGCCCCAGCTGTCACCAGCACTGTGCCCCCAGCACCCCTGGTAGATGTCCCCAGCACTTTGTCTCCAGTGACCCCAGCTGACTGTCCCCAGCATCCTGGCACTGTGTTCTGAGTACCCCTGGCTGAGTGGCCCCAGAGCTCCAGCTGACTATTCCTAACACCCCAGCTAAATGTCCCCAGCACTGCGTCCCCAGCACCCTTGGCTGAGTGGTCCCAGACCCCCGGCTGACTCTTCCTAGCACGCCTGCTGAGTGTCCTCAGTGCCCCCGGCTGAGTGTCCCCAGACCCCTAGCTATCCCTAGCATCCCTGGCTGAGTGTCCCCAGTACACCAGCTCTAGATCCCCAGTGTCCCTGGCTGACTATTCCTAGCACCCCTGCTGAGTGTCTCCAGTACCCCAGCACTAGATACCCAGCACCCCTGGATGACTGTCCCCATCACCTTGGCACTCTCTCTCCAACCCCTGGCTGAGTGTCCCCAACACCCTAGCACTATGTCCTCAGCGCCCTTGGCTGACTGTCCCCAGCACCCAGCCGGGTCCACAGCATCCCAGCACTGTGTTCCCAGTGCCACTGGATGACTGTCCTCAGCACCCAGCACTGTGACCTAGGGACCCCGGCACTGTGTCCCTAGCACACCTGAGTGTCCCCAACATCCCAACACTGTGTCCCCAGTGCCCCTGGCCAAGTGTCCTCAGCAACCTGGCACTGTGCCCCAGCACCCCCGGCTGAGTATCCCCAGCATTTCATCCCCAACACCCCAGCACTGTGTCCCTAGCACCCCTAGCTAACTGTCCCCAGTACCCGAGCACTAGATCCC
>ML102559.1:0-17715 GCA_003697995.1 Taxidea taxus jeffersonii
CCCCCCCCGAACCTCATTCCAGGACAGCTTCCTTACGGGTTAAACGGGCTGCGGTGAGGGGGACAACGCGGCATCTCCATATAGACACTTCCTGGGGCTGGCGGGAGATCTGAACGGGCAGAGATAACCGGAAGCCCAGCACACGGAGTGGGCTTTCCAGAGACGTGAGCCTGGGCCTCAAGACCCCTGTTGTCAGCTCAGCTCTAAGTTCCTGGCGTTGGGAAGCATTCTGCGAGACAGAAGGTAAGCTGGCCCAAAAAAGACTGTAGAGTCGCTTCCGTCCAAAATAGAAAAGATGCTTAAGGACTTAAGGACAGGGAAATGCCAACCAACCCAGAGTACAGATGGGGGGCGTGGGTACTGGGGAGGCTGGGGCCCGGAGTGGGGAGGACACAGGTGTCCGCCATACAACGCTCACGGTTTTTCCTGTATGTTTGAAAACTTTCACACAAAATCAAAATTATTGGGAGAAAATCAGACAGTTGGCACCTTCAGGATCGTAGAGCACTTGTGTGCGACAGATTTTCCAAGCTCCACAGAATGTTCTGTTTATGCAACAGGAACATTCCATGACTTGGAATGCAATGAACTGTGATTATTAAACCTCGCTCGCTCTAAGTCTCCCAGAGTCCTAAGAAACATCCCTTCAGTGATGCCTTTAAGCCCCCTCTACTTCTGCAGACGGAGATTTCCCTGCATCCCCTCCTTTGCAGAATTAAATGTTTGGGAGGCTAACCTTTTTCTCTTTCTCTGCTGTCTCAGATCATTAAAAACCGAGGGTGTAAATGTTTATTATTCTTGAATGGTGCATAAACCAATTTCTACCAAGCCCGCAATACTGAGTTCTAATTAACAAAGCGATTAGGATGTGCAGCCCCGTGGAAACGGCAGAAGATGGGAAATCGGAGAAGCCAGGTGTGAGGCCTGCCTCCACGGCTGCTCGGCTGCCTGGCCCGGGGCGAGGGGTGGCCTCCAAACGCGGTTTCCTCGGGGACACAGGGGAGACCACACGTGCCCTGTCGACTTCAAGCATTTGCTATGAACGGCGAGAACTAAAAATGGACTTCGCAGTCACACACACGAGAAAGCACTTGGAAAGCGGTAACACGTCATACACTGGAGTGTGGTTCCTAATTTACTCTGAACGGGTTCTGCACCTGTTTTGGACAAATCGCTTGCTTTTTCTGGGTCACCCTGAGACGGCTGCTAGAACTCAGAGCTTGGAGTCTGGCAGTGAGAAATACGAGTGGAGCTGGAGGCAAGGCTGGGCCTGCCTGGGCCTCCTCGCCGGGGAAAGAACAAGCGGGTTAAATGAGAAGCCGGCAGGACGGGTGACAGGTCACTGGGTGAAGGGAACTGAAGCCGAGCCTCCCTCCCTCACCCATGTTCCCGTCAGGAGAGCAGACCTTCCAGGAGCGGAGAATTGCCCATGGTGGGAGGCTGGGGTCTGGGCACAGAGCACTGGCGGGAAGAGATGGGCCTGGCCACACCTCAGTGCCTGGAGGGGAGGAGTCCTAGGGGAAAGTGGGGCAGCTGAGGTCAAGGGCAAATTCTGATGTGCAAAGCAAAGGGAGCCCAGACACTAGTCTAGGTATGTGCTGAGGCAGCAGGCGTACGGGCCTTCATTTTCTTACTCAAATACAACGACAGACCCTAGGCTGGGCCCTGTCCTGCAGGGGGAAGAGGCCATCAAGGTCACCATGTCCACTGATAAGGCTGGAGATGGATCAGACAGAAGCATCGCATCCGCGGGAGACGCACTGAGGTTGCTGACCACGCCGCGGTTAAGCAAGAGACCATCCCTATTCTCCGAAGTACCCAGTGAACTCCAGAGCCGTGAAGGGCCGCGATTTGTGCAGCCGCCTACGACTGGTTCAGAGTAAAATTGCCTCTGTGTGTGTGTGTGTGTGTGCGCGCACGCACACGCACACACACACCAACATACAGAGAGACAGACAGAGGGACAGAGAGACAGAAAAAATCGGATGGAGCCGAAAATGAAGATATGGAAGCGGGTATACGGCTTCTGTGCACTTCTTATTCTCGGAATCTTTGCTTGAGATGATGTCCGAATGAAAAGCAGAAAGAAAAAGGGGGCAGAACAGTGGAATGGCTTGGTGACAGCCACCTGGAATGACTAATCACCGGAAGGGGGGTTAAATGCAACAGTCAGCCTTCAGTTAGGTTTCCTTAAACCAAAGCAAAACAAAACATAAATGCTTCAGAAGACATTCTCAAGAAAGGGAAAAGACAGCCCACAGGATGGGAGGAAGTATTTGTAAACCAGAGAGATGACAAGGTTTAGGATGCGGAATATATAAAGAGTGATTACTTTAAAGAAAAGGGAATGATTACAACTCAATAACAGAATTACGACAAATTAGCCAGTTAAGAGTGGACAAAAGCTTTGGTAGGCATTTCTCCAAAGATACTAGCCCATGACAAGATGTTCCACGTCATGAGCAACCAGGGAAATGCAAATCACAGCCACCTCGCACCCGCTAAGATGGCGGTCACCAGACGGAGGGACGGTGGCCAAGGCTGGCGGAGTGTGGAGAACTGAGAACCCTCACAAGCTGCCAGTGGGAAGGAAGACAGGGAGCCCTCACGCTGCAAGGCAGTCAGGCAGCTCCACAAAAGGCTAAACGTGGCATTCTCGTACAACCCAACCAAGCCACTTCCGGGCACAGACCTGAGAGAGGAAAGTGTACGCCCGCACGAAAACCTGTGCCTGGATGCTCACAGCAGCAACATTCCTATTAGAGACACAACCCAACGTTCCCGGGAGGAACCTGCACACGGGATATGGCACCGCCCTCCCAGGCAACATGAGAGGGCAACACAAAAATGAAGTGCAGATACGGGTCACAACACGGGTGAGCCTTGAAGATGGGCTGACATAGAAGAAATCTGTCACAGCAGACCTCATACCACACTCCATTCCTACAAAATCCAGAACAGAGAAATCCACAGAGACAGAAAATAAGTTAGCGGTTGGCTCAGGCTGAGGGGCATGTGAGGACTGGGGAGGCCACGTCTATGGGGCTAGGTTCCTTTCAGGCGTAAAGAAAGTGTTCTACGATTACGCAGACAGTTGCACGACTTGGTGATTACACTAAAAACCTGGGTTATTCACCTTAAACGAGTGAATTCTGTGGCACGTGAGTGCTACCGCCATAACTTGAAATGGTGTCTTATTGCTAGTTATCGCTTCCTGACGGGCACAGGGGGTCGCACGGTCTTCAGTGAGAGGTTATTAAAGCTCGTGGCCTTGGGCTGGCAGGAATGGCACAGTGATAACGGGTTTCCAACTTGAAATCTCTGGGAGAGGAGCACGCAGGAGGCCCGGCCTCTCCACATTTCTGAGGTCTTCAGAGTGTCAGGAACGGAGCACATCGCCTCTCCGGTTTCATCGACAGCACATCATGGCTCGTAATCAATAATTCAGCCGCTGCTGACTGCTGGGTTTCAGGGCCTGAAACCAGGAATCTGCGGGAATGCTAAGACCCAAGCCCTGCCCAGAAGGATCTCTCAGTGGAAAAACCGGTTAAAACAAAAACCAGAGACTCCGATGGAGTCTCTGGAAGCCCCCGGGGGCCTTCAGCAGGCCACAGGAACTGGGCCTCCAGAGGGGTGGGAAGGAGGGAGTGTGTGTGGGGGAGGGGTTCCTAACAAAGGCTGGGCTAGACCCGAGAGCCCTGGGTGGGGGTGGGAGGGGCTGTGCTCCCGACCAGGAAGGAACCAGGAAGGAACCGGGGAGAGGGGAGGTGGAGGGGCAGAGCCGGAGGGCACCAGGGATGCGCTGAGGCGCTAACCATCAACGGTGCCCTTGACCCTCTGGCCCAATGATGGTTCTGGTCACCACCTGCACAGGGTCCCCACGTCCACCTCAGAGGTTAAGCACAACAATGGAACCGCAAATCTGGCTTCTTCAGTAAGATTACAACTACGGAAAGGGCAAAGGCAGAACTTGCACAGAAAGGCTCTAGCTGGGCTTTGAAGAAGGGACAGGGCTCGGTCTGGGTGAACTCACACCCTCAGAGAGTCTCTGCCATCTAGTTTTTCAGAAAGATGGTGCTGCACTCCCCAAACCACAGTAATCCTGTCCTTTACAGGTAAATTTAGGGTTCTCTTCTAACTTTGGCCAGCATAAAGCATTTCTGGAAAAAAATAAACAAAAAAACCCAAAACACCTGCTTTTTAAAATCTGAGACCTAGCCATTAAAATCCAAATTATCAGGATAGCACCACAAAGCAAACAAAGTTATTTATGTGTTTCTGTATGTCAGCTTTCCCTCAAATTAGGTGGGTCATTTCGGCCCAAGTGCTATTTGGGAGACGATGTAAAAAAGCAAACAGGAGAAAGAGAGGGTCTTCAAAATATAAGGAAAAAGTGTTAAAAAAAGAAAAACTTGGTATATTTTGTTTTAATTTGCTTAAAGACCAGATCTGCTTACCCGTGTGTTTTTTTTTTTTTTTTTAGTTGGGCCTAAAAAGAAATATTCACGTACGATTTTTGCCATCTACTTCAGAATTTGTTCAGGAAGGAGAGCAAGAAAGATCATGAGTTATATAGGCACCACATCGGCTAATTGTTTTCACTTTAACGATGAGCCGAGTCTTGAAGATGAAATCAAGAGCAAACTTGAACCCAGGTCAGAACCCACAAGTTCGCGTGGCCTGGTCCATTCCTTCGCTGATGGACCGAGAGGTCTTCAAGGAACCACGGCCTGGTTTAAAGGGCAGGCGTCCCACCAGGGGAGGGAGGCAGGCGGATAGATAAAAACCATATGCATTTTCCCTTTACTAGTTCCAGTATGTAGTTTGGATAACCTGATTACCTTCAAGATTTCTTTTTTTCTTTAGACGACGAGCCTCTTTTCCCCAGAAGCAATTACTGACTGGCTTTCAGGGGTTCGCCTTTCTCAAGCTCCAGCGCACAGAACGACAGATTCCTTTTACAGTCCACTTGTGTAAACTGGGAAGGAATCCTTCCAGATCCTTCTGTGCTACTTAACACCACAAAGCCAATGTCTGAGCCTCTTTTCAATCTCTCTGGCGGGGACGGGGAAGGCTTGGGAAGCAAACGCATGCCTGGGCGGAGGCTTTCAGCTTGTCAGGTCAGGTCTGTGGGTGAATGCCAACTTCTAAACCCGGGGCATAGGTCTCAGGTCACGTTAGAGGACTAGGAAAGCTGGTTTTTGTTTTCTGTTTATTTGTTTTTCCCAGAGACAAACCGTGATTCTCTGAAAGTTCAGTTTTACGAACGTGCCGTGACAAACAGGCTTCGGGGGCTCTAACATATAGGGCCGTGTACGCCTTCCGCGTGGTGCGGCAGAAATGTGTGCGCACACCTGGGCACGACTGCCGCTTCCCTGGCATGAACGGGCAGGTTCCCACACGCTGGCCCGAGGGGACGGCCTGACCTGCTGGGCGCCGGTGAGCACCTCCATACCCCCGCAAGGGCGTCGGAAACGACATCTCTCCCCGTGGACAGTGCACAGGTTCGGAGAAGAGTCACTGGGGCAGCGATATTAATACCTGGCCTTTGCTTACCCTACCCGTGCATTAGGAGGGTGAGGGCAGAAAGCTGGGGCCGGAGAACGGAGAGCCAGCCCCCCTAGGCTTCCCAAGTACCTGCCCTGAGAATCCACCTGCTCAGACGCTACAAAAGCCGCGCGAAAAGGGAACGAGGAAGGGGGGATTGGCTCTTAGATGCTTTCAAGTAAGATAATCCGGCGTGTTATCCTCTGCACCTGCTTCTCAAAAGAACAAAAGCCCAAGATCCACTCTCAGTACGGGTCACTCGGGTTCCAGAAGATGCTATTGTGTTTAAGCCTCACTGACTTGACAGCATGATCCTCTACACTGGGGGATTAAAGGGTCTTGGGGTGCTCCCACAGCAGTAAGCCGGATAGGGCCTCTGGATTTCTTGACACTTAAGGTTGTATCTTCTCAAAATTTCTGGGATGCAGTGGTGAGAGAAGGTTCCGTTTGTACCACGGTGTTTTTGCTCACGGAGTTTGTGTTTCTGCCTCTTCATTTTCCTCCGACGGTGAGTATTTTGAGACACAGAAATTCGAGAAGGCCAACAACATAGACCATTTTGATAGGAAATGTCAACACGCTAAAAAAACAGACTATGTATACATGACAGAATGTTTCAAGGTTTAGTACATTCCCACAGAGCAACTACTTCAGATGATAGGGTATGTGTCAATAATGTAATCGTTTCTAAAGAAATGCCATTTTTCATTCAAATCTATGTGCAGTATGATTCCAAATCGTTCCCTGGAATATCTCCCTTACGAGAACGTAAACACGGTTTCTAACTGCACTTCAAAATAACTCTCTTCCATCATCTTTCCCCTCTTTTCATAAAATGTGAATAAAAATTCTAAGTTCACATCCGAAAACTGAACGTGACAAATCCTGACTTCTAATAAAAACAACCTGGCTGCATCCTTCCTTCCCCCAAATTTCCTTAAAGTTGAGCACAATTAAGAGAAGCACCGTATAGGATTTATTAAATTTGGCCTTTTATCTCAAACGGGAGCCACGAGGCTACTTCTGAGCTCTCAAGTTCTCCCCTGCACCACGGACACCGAACACGCCGAACGTCAGCCTGTTAACCCAAGGTCAAGAACCTCAACCCTAACCCAAGGTCTGGGCTGAAATCACATCGCTCTCCGCTTAGAGACAGCAATCGCTACCAGCGACAGACTTAGGACTCTCGTGGAATGTCACCGCTTTATCATCCGCCACGTGAGGTCTGCCACACGGAGAATCCTCAGGCAGCTGGCAGAATAAAAATGCATTTGAGGGGTGCCTGGGTGGCTCAGTTGACTGCCTTCAGCTCAGGTCATGATCCTGGAGTCCCAGGATCGAGTCCCACATCGGGCTCCCAGCTCCACGGGGAGTCTGCTTCTCCCTCTGACCTCCTCACTCATGCTCTCTCTCACTGTCTCTCTCTCAAATAAATAGATAAAATATTTTTTAAAAAATGCACTTGATGTCAACAGTCACGACAGAGCGCGGGGACCAGAGACTCGCTCCCAAACCTCACTCATTTTTACAACATAATTCCGTTAAATGGTTGCCCTTATTAGAAATGAGTAAGGGCCCGCCACTCCCATCTCCGTCCTACTCAAGGCATCCTTTTAAGAGGGGGCGTGACAGTCCTCGCCGGCAGAACGTTCCAAGCTGATGACACAGCAAGCGGGCTTCCGAGGGGCGGACAGTGGATCTCCCCTCCTGGTCTGCCGAAGCTCTCGCTCCCGAGAAGGGTCTACCCTAAAGGAAAAGGGTAAAGCATTTCCCAAGTCCAATTTAATCTGGTCTCAGTCTTGGAGGGAAGGTCATTTCTCTCACTAAAAGGCTCACCCTCTTCGCTAGCTTTCTCTAAAGATCTACAAACCACAGTCCGAGTAGACAAATTATAAAATGTGACCCAATACGCCGCACGAATGTACCCGTTCTTCATTTCTAAGACATTATTCTCCTCACTGTCAACACCCCCCCCATCTTAATGTTTCTGAAATACACACACGTCTTGCAATGAACACAACGATTTAATGAAGTGGCAGTTTCCCCCTCACCCTCCAGAGACACCAGCGCGTCAGTGGTGCATCTGGTCTTGGAGGTGATGAGTTGTGTGATGTACAGGGTTCTGGAAAACAACCCATCTAGGTTAAATCCTGTCCATCACGTCTTAGTGTTTAGGGCCTAACAAAGAATTTCAGGATGCAAAGCAACCGGGCTTCCTTCCAAAAAAAGAGACCGATGGCTTCCTTCTCAGGACAGTTTGTAAGCTTTTTGTTAAGCTTACTATACGCAGAGAATCTGGTTAGGACGTTAGCTTTCCACGCCCACAGGGTTATAAACCCGATATGGAACCAAATCTCGGATAGGTACACACGAAAACTTCTGAAAAGACCCCAGGATGCATATTCCTCCAAAGTCACAGGCACTGTCTCCTTTGTGAGAGAAGTTGCTAAGTATGTCCTCAGAAGATCTATAAACAAAATGGTGGTTTCAGGGGTGCCTGATCTTTATTTCTGAAATTTTATCTTCTAGGTGATGGCTCCTACACCTCGATTTTTCACGCAGCCAGCGACCCGCGTGTAACTCGGATGCACGAGAGAAGTTTCTGTAATGGACAGAACAAATAAGAGTGGGGCTAAAGGGGGACGCCTGGGTGGCTCAGTTGGTTAAGCGGCTGCCTTCGGCTCAGGTCATGATCCCAGCGTCTTGGGATCGAGTCCCGCATCGGGCTCCTTGCTCGGCAGGGAGCCTGCTTCTCCCTCTGCCTCTGCTCGTTCTCTCTCTCTCTCTGACAAATAAATAAAAAAATAAAATCTTTAAAAAAAAAAAAAAAGAGTGGGGCTAAAGGAGTATTTTCTTTTACCACTCAGAAAGGTAAATTAAAACACAGTTTCTCTGGGGGGAAAAAATCTGAGCCTCTTAATTTCCTTTAAATGCCCCCAAAGTACTTTGTGCGAGGACGAAACACCTGCAGCCTGCCTGATTCCTTCGACGGAGAGGGTGAGCGTTGGGGCTCTGGGGTCTTCTGTCAAACCCAGGTGTGCCAGCCGCCAGCCGCCAGCCCTGGGCAGCCTCTCCAGCCTCTCCGAGCCTCCAAGTGCCCGTGGAGAGGGATGAGCAGGTGACTGCCCCATCTTCGAGGTCTTTGGAGGGGGCCTACCTGATGTCGCCCAGTTTAAGTGTGAGACTCTGAACCCAAAGGGGCCACCATGTTCTTTTCAACGAGCATGTGTATGAACACTGAAACCTCAAGCAAGAGTTCCAAGAGGAAAACTGTTCTTGTTAGCAGGACCAGGGGTAGAGGAGGGAAAAGCGGTTTATATAAATTATCACCCATGGCAGGGGATTCCAGAAATCTGTTTCCAACTCCTAGTCTCACCTCCCACCTTGGGACACTCCTCCTTCTAATCCGAACTCCAAACTACTGGTTTTAACCAACATGCTGATCTACGTCAGAACGAATCAAACATAAAAAATGAATTGAAATCAAAAGTTCCTTTGTAAAAGCGAATTAAAGAGGACACTCGTCCATGCCTGCTGGGCTCTGAAAATTAAAAAAAAGTAAGACAACGTTTAAGGACCTGACACTTCAGTCTCTTTCAGATTGCCAGTCTGGATATCGGAATCCCACAACCGTATCACAGATCTTTGAAGAATTCGGGAAGGTAGGGACGCCTGGGTGGCTCAGTTGGTTAAGCGGCTGCCTTCGGCTCAGGTCGTGATCCCAGCGTTCTGGGATCGAGTCCCACATCAGGCTCCTTGCTCGGCAGGGAGCCTGCTTCTCCCTCTGCCTCTGCCTGCCTCTCTGTCTGCCTGTGCTCGCTCTCTCTAACTAATAAATAAAATCTTAAAAAAAAAAAAAAAAAAGAACTCGGAAAGGTATATTTGGGTTCATTAAGGGATACACACACACACAGAGAAATTAAAAACTTCGTCACAGAGACTGATGTTCACATGTCATGGGCACTCACTCCCGCCTTAAGCGTCCTGAGCCCCACCTTCCTTTATCAATTAACCTGCCAGCTTGATTAGTCAAGTCTAATTAGTTAAATCCCTTTTTGATGAAAAGATGATGCCTTAAGCGGTCTGCCAGTTTCAGGCCTACGGGCAACTACAAATTAATCTCTGAAAAAGAAAAAATGGGGTGTGTGGGGGCGGGGGGGGGGAGTCCCTAAAGTTCCAATGGAATCCAGAGCTCCAAGAACTCACGCAAGTCCCCTTGAGGGCACATCCAACACGATGGACACGTTGTCCACAAACGCCCTGTGGTTTCTGCACGGGTGGCCTCTTCCCAAGGCGGCCACTTCCAAGGACCCAAAACAAAGGGCCAGGGACACTGGAGTCATCAGTTCAAGGAGGGAGACATGGACAGAGAATGGGATTATTTATCAATTTAAAAAGGGACACCTGGGTGGCTCAGTTGGTTGAACGGCTGCCTTCGACTCAGGTCATGATCCCAGCGTCCTAGGATCGAGTCCCGCGTCGGGCTCCTTGCTCGGCAGGGAGCCTGCTTCTCCCTCTGCCTCTGCCTGCCTCTCTGTCTGCCTGTGCTCTCTCTCTCTCTCTGACAAATAAATAAATTAAAAAAAAAATTAAAAAGGGACTGGGTGAGAAGTCAAAGGCCACGGTGAGGAAACTCGAAATGGAGGGTCACCCTTCAAGACAAGCAGTCTGGACGCTTCGAGAAGTCGTTGAAATACTTAAAAAAGGTGTGCACAAGGGTGAGCCGGGGGTGGGGTTCTATACCTGGTTTTAAGACGCTCACGGGACAGATCGACTAAATGCATGACCCTGATTGGATAAAAAAAAAAAGAAAACAGAAAAGCCCGCTCCTTAAACCCCTGAACGCACACACCCCAAGAGCTCAGAGACAGTGGAGGGAAGCGCGATCTGAACTCTAGATAAAACTCCAGCTGCCCTTCGGGCTTCCTGAGGTGTGGGGCGTTACTGCGCTCAGGCAGGAAATGAAGGCTGCCCTGTTGCCCCACCTTTACCTTGGGCCTGACTGAGCTAAAAAGAAAAAAAAAAAAGGAGATGATAGAGCGAACAGCTGAGCGTCGGGACGGGGGTCCACGGGAAAGGGACGGGGGCCCACGGGAAAGGCCCGGCGTACTCAACGCGCTGCTCAATTTTCCTGCAAGTTCACAGTCTTGCAACATAAGAAAAAAAAGGAAAAAGATGTGGAAGGAAAGTTAAAGCGTGAAAGAAAGTAGGTCACGGTCCCACAGTCGTAGAGTCGGACACCCGGGTGCCCCGTGACACCAGGGACTGGGAGAGCAAAGCCACGTCCCTGGCTGCTGTCCCCCGCACAGGGTCCAAGACAGGAGCAGGGAGGGGACGGATGCATTCCTGCTCGACCTTCTGCCTCCAGCGCACGACAGTCATGCGGCAGGTCGTCCCTGTCCCTCTGCGCATCCTCAGGACAGGGACACTAGCAGCCCTGCAGGGCTCCTGTCCCCGTACCGACGGTCAAGGCCACACCTATACGCCAGTCGGATAGACCTGGGACTCAGCAAACGGCGCTGCCATTACTATTCTTGATAACTCGAGGTTCAAGACACCTCTGAGACCGCAAAGTGCAAGTGGCTCCTGTTTTCACCGGAGGGGTCGGGATTGCAGGGGTCATGACACCGGAGAGGCCTGGCGACCGTCCCCTTGCAGCTGCGCGTCAGCTTGGAGGCACCGCCCGCCCAGGCTCTTCCCAACGACTCCCGCAGCCCCTCGGGCTCAAGGTGCCTCCCCGCAGCCTCGCTTGACACAGGGCTCGCCTGAGACGTGACCTTGAAGGGACCTAGGACGTTCTTTGCGCCAAGCCTGTCTCAGCAAAGGAGAGCCGCGAGCGGAGCTGCGGCCGGGCGCCGGGCTGGGAACTGTCTAGAAGGAATCCCTCGGCGAGTAGAAGCCCAGCAGGGATCCCGAGGTGGTTCACAAAGTGGGTGAGAAACAGGAGAGATGGGATTCCTCGTGGGAGGCCTGGCGGCCAGGGTGAGGACAGGAGACAGAGATGAGACCCGGCTGGGGGGTAAGTGTTAAAACCACAGACAATAAAAAGATCCCAACAACCCCTTTTTCCCCTCCACAACCCTCTGCAGAGACCAAGGGCCGATCCCCCGAGGGAGGGCAGCTGTGAGGCTGGGGCAGCTCTGGCGGGCAGGAGGGATCAGCACTTCCTCCCCGGCGTCATCCCCACAGACTGGCCAGGGTGACTTGGGACTTTGAGTGACCTGACTGTCCTGCCCTCCTGCTCCCCGAGGCCGCGCGGGGACTTACCCCTTCCTCAAACTCTGAGTCTTGTGAATCTGGCAGCAAACAAAGTAGGTTTAGGTCTCAATAAATCCCCCGTCTGCGTGATGGCATTTAAAAATTAAAAAAAGGGGGGGGCTTCGTGTTGAACTTTGGATCTGTCTGTACTGAACGGCATGGGGCAATGGCTCCGATTTTGGCAGGAAAGCCTTTCCACAGCTGCTGAGCCAGAGAGGGACGGAGAGGGGGTGTGGGGGGAGCCGGGGTGCGGGGCAAGAGGCAGAGGCCTGCGCTCGGAGAACCCTAGACCCCCCATTTCCTCGGCGAGATGGAGGACTCTGGGGCTGCAGATCTGGGCACCAAGCTGACTCCACCGTCAATCCCGTCCAGGAGTGAGAAACCGGTGCAGGGAGAAAAAGCACCTGGAGAAACCCTCGGTGTCCCACCCTGTGGGGTGGAACCGGCTTTTCCACGGCTGATTTATGCAGTCTGCGTTTCGGAGAACCTTGCGGCACAGGTAATCCCCGTGGGCCCGGACCAGGCCCCACCGGCTGTTTGAGAAAAGGATTAGGTATTCGCTGCCCTTAAGGAGCCCTTTAGAGTCACACAACCCTGACCGAATACTTCCTCTAGAAGGTCATCCTCCTGCTCACGCCATCCCCTCCTTGTAGTTCAGACCAACATTCGGACATTCGGGAAACTGCTCACACCTCCGGGGCTGCCTGACCGCCGGGGGCTGGCACAGGCGGGAGTGGGGAGAGGGCTCCGAACCCGCTGGAGAACCTCGGGGACAGCCTGCTCCCCCTGTCCTCAGCCGAAATGGTGTTGATGCCCCCTACCCTGGCAGGGTGCCGTGGGGACTCCACGCGTAACCCCTGTAAAGTGGTCAGGACCGAGCCTGGCTCACAGGGGACACTCGGTAAACATTCGCTCCCGTGACCCCTGGATTAAGGCACTCTGGGCACTGAAAGGCGGTGAATTACCACTAGGAGGATCGTATTCCCCTCCCCGTCTGCCTGGGCAGTCCCCGGTTAGGCCTATTGTCCCAAAGTACTATTAACGGCAGTCTGCCTCATCCGCAGGACTGTCCCGGGCTGGACAGTCACCCCGGTCACCCTTAGGACTCACTCAAAAGAGATGTGAACGCGAGGAATTTTGCAGGAAAAGGGGAGGGAATGAGGGAGAGACATCAAAAAGATTTATTTGGTTTTTATTTTAAAAATGTATCCATTTAGGGGCACCAGGGGGGCTAAGTGGGTTAAGCCTCTGCCTTCGGCTCAGGTCATGATCCCAGGGTCCTGGGATCGAGCCCCGCATCGGTCTCTCTGCTCAGCAGGGAGCCTGCTTCCTCCTCTCTCTCTGCCTGCCTCTCTGCCTACTTGTGATCTCTGTCAAATAAATAAATAAATAAATAATCTTAAAAAAAAAGATGTATCCATTTATTTGAGAGACAGACAGACAGCAGGAGCAGGAGTGGCAGAGGGAGGGGGAGAGAGAATCTCAAGCAGATTCTACACTCGGGGACTCGAGCCCGTGACCCTGAGATCATGACCTGAATGGAAAACAAGAGTTGGACGCTTAATGGACGACGCCACCGAGGTGCCCCAAAGAGGCTTATTTAAGTCTCTGAAGGAAAAGCAGCAGGGAGAAATCTGTTGTTTGTATTTTTCTTGTCACTGTTGCTGGTTTTTTTTTTTTTTTAAAGATTTATTTATTCAGGACAGAGAGGGAGAGACAGCGGAAAATACCCACTTGGCTAGGCCACGGGATAGATTTAACAAGGTGGCACAGGAAAATTCGGGGCGCACTGTAGGTACACCATTTATGTGGACGGCCTTCTATTCCTTACCTGAAATTACCCAGTCAGGGTCGTCCAATTATCTGATAATGCCAAATGAGTTGATTAGATCCAGTAAGATGTTGGCTTTTCCTTACCTCCTTTCATCAAGGAACTTAGACTCGCCATTATAATGTCATTTCCGAGGTTTAAGTAAGTTTTAGGATGCTACATTTTAATTCATTTTGGCTCACCAGACAGAAGCGGAGCCCTAGTGTATATAAAGCGCTGTGGTGGCCACCATGAGGTGGGTGGTGGGCGGCTTCCAAGTGGGGAAGACAGCGCCTCCAGCATACGAGTCGTGGGAAAGTCGGAGGGTTTCCTGCAGGATGTGGCATTTGAGTCGAGCTTCGAAGGGCTGGGATGACTTTCAGTTCACACACCCCCGTGTATAAACTCACTGGATGGGGGCGCCTGGGTGGCTCAGTCCTTAAGTGTTGCCTTCGGCTCAGCTCATGGTCCTAGGGTCCTGGGATTGAGCCCAATGTCGGGCTCAGTGGGGAGCCTGCTCCCCCTCCCCCTCTCTGCCTGCCACTCTGCCCACTTGTGATCTCTCTGTCAAATAAATAAATAAACGCTTAAAAAAAAGCTTAGTGAGGGCGCCTGGGTGGCTCAGTGGGTTAAAGCCTCTGGCTTCGGCTCAGGTCATGATCTCAGGGTCCTGGGATCGAGCCCCGCATCGGGCTCTCTGCTTGGCAGGGAGCCTGCTTCCCCCTCTCTCTCTGCCTGCCTCCCTGCCTACTTGTGATCTCTGTCTGTCAAATAAATAAATAAAAAATCTTTAAAAAAAAAAAAAAAGCTCAGTGAATTCAAAACATGGGTTAAGCCTCTTGTAAGAAAAACGCAAACCTGAAAGGGTGCGGGGCCTCAATACAACACTTGGTATGACGCCACCTTCCTGCTCTGATAACTTACAACTACACGGAAAGAGTTAATCGTCTCCTGCTCTTCCTCTGCTTGCATCTGGGGTTCACTCGAGAGCTGTAGCTGATGAGGTCAAGCTCTGGTGTTCAGGAGAATCTCAGCCGGTACGCGAGGAGGGGTCAGAAAAAGTCACCTTCTGCCATCGCTAATGAAACACGGGATCAGGCAAGGGCTGTCGATGGGTAAAGCCATTAGATGAATGAGGATGAACGATGGGGAACTTGGCCATGCCGGGATCGGGCTGCTACGACCCGAACTGACCTTGGCATCGCTAGAACCTGGCCATCCCGACCTTGTGCATACTGGAAGTGAGGCCGGCTGAGGCTTACCACACTGCCTATGGGGTTTTCCCGCCAGCAAGCCTGACATGAATCTAGTCAAAGCTCTAGGGCCCACTTCCGTACACAAGAAATACGAGGGACAACGCCATAAACTAAATGAGGCCACGAGGGCTTCCAGAATGGGGAACGGTGTACAAACTGGTGACCTGGTTTTTGCAACAAGTCAGCGACCTGAGAAAGTCAGGGGGCAGAGGTGGACGGTTCCAGACCCAGGAAAGTCCTACGTGACCCTGGTTTGTACCCTGCCGGGGACACATCACGTAGATGGACACTTGAGGGACCATCGGGGAGTCGGCATCGACAATGGGTGTTCCTCACAGCGAAATTACGGTACGTGCTTAGTCTGGTAACAGAAGGCGGTGAGGCAAGCAAAGTTATTTTCACAGATGCCGTGAACATGGGAAGGGGCTGACATGATTCGTGACACGTGCTTTAAAACACCTGGCAGGAAGGCAGAGGGGACAGACACTGCCGTGTCTATCCGTATCACCTAAAAGCCAGCGTGGCGGAATCCTGGTAGATACGCCGCTGTATGTAGCGGGCATCACTCTGATGTTCTTCATGCTTTAGGGCTCTGGGGCGGGGAGACCCAAGCAGTCCAGGCGTCCACAAGCCCTCCAGACGATTCTAAGACAGGCGAAGGTTTGAGAACCACTACCTGAACACACCTAGTCCTGGAAGAGGTCTATTCTCGAAGGACATATAGAAAAGCTTTCATATTTAGGTGACCTGCAGAAAACCTCTTAGGGTATCACATTTGGGGGGAGGGATCCACTGTAGCAAATAGAATTTTACAGCCTAAAAACTTTACAATATCTCGCTCAGAAAGGAAAGCAGATTTCCGAACACTGCTGTCCATTAATTCCACGGTCCTGGCTGCGGTAGCGTAATGACGAACTCGCATGGTACTTTGTTGACCACACAGTTACTGGTAATCACGGCACGCCTCCCGAGGTTGTGTGTGTTTTGTATTGTGGTAACAACCTCCGACAGGCAGCAGGCGGGCATCTGGGAGGCAGCACCGGCCAGCCAGGAACGGGAGAGAGCGGTCTTTGAGAAGTGGTTGGGCAAGTTAGCTTGGCTGGTCACAGCAAATGGGGTCATGGTTCCAGACCCCATTATGCCAAGAATGTTTCCCTTGATAATACAGCCCCACCTGCAGGCCTAGCACCTGCCAGGAGCCCTGCCCACGAGGAGGTCTGTGTCCCAGGCCAGAGGGTGAGGTTGCAAATCCATGACAAGAGCACAACTGAGGCTCACGGTGGGTCCACAGCGTGACTTTCAACAGATCTGGTGCCTCTGATGTTAGACATAAATAAAAAGGCTGCCCGACAATGAAGAGATCCCCGAGGAATCCTGTGGACCCTCTGAATGTTCACGAAAACCTCACCGCCAAGAATCACCTGCAGGCCTGTTCCAAACACACCGCTGGGCCGCGCCCCTTGGACTTTCCAGCTCTACAGGACACTATGCATCTCTAACTACTACTCAAGGGGGTGTTGCTAGCGCTGGGCCAGGGCCCACCCTTGGAGAACCGTGGGTCCAGACCCTGTGCTGTCCCCAAATCCCATCCGGCCCACTTTTTTTTTTAAAAGATTTTATTCACTTATTTGACAGAGAGAGAGATCACAAGTAGGCAGAGGCAGGCAGAGAGAGGAGGAAGCAGGTTCCCCGCGGAGCAGAGAGCCCGATGTAGGGCTCGATATCAGGATCCTGAGATCATGACCTGAGCCGAAGGCAGAGGCTTAGCCCACTGAGCCACCCAGGCACCCCTTGACTCACTCCTTTTTAGTGAGTTTCCGATCAGCAGAGACTCTGCCTTTCCATACTCTGTAAACTCAGCCCTGGGTCTGAAGGCTCAGTCCACGGACACATCAGGAGAATGACGGTGGAGGGCGGGGCCGCATTCTCTGAGTGAAATCTGGAGCCACATGGGGCTGGGGGGCTGGGCATGCCCTCATGACCTTGGTACTGTCCTGGGAGAGCCAACCCGGTTTCTGCCTCCCCTCCTTAGAGGGGTTCCAAAGGGGTCACGAGGAAGACCTGCGGAGGAGCCCTGTGTTTTAGGGCCAGCTTTTGCCAGCGCTGCTGATGGCCGCCCGAGCTCCAGAAGCTTCTCTGCACCTGCCCTCGGAACACAGCGCTTGCCTGCCCCCGCCCGCCCCGCTGCGGGATGTCAGCTGTTCACCTGCACGGAAATGACAGCTGCTTGTCACGGTCTACACGACAGGCCTCACTGGCAGCAGGGACTAGCGGGCCGTTTCCAAAGCTGTCATTCTCCCGTGTCAGCACAAGCCGCTGTTCAAAGATCCGCTGTGACACGATCCAGGCCGACCCCCCTGTGCGCCCCCGTCGCTGGCAGCTGCTCGGCGCCCCGTGTTTGTTTCACCCAATTATTTGTCACTTGGAAGCCCAGGGTGTCGGGCAGGTACTGTGGAGGTATTTTGGGCCTGATGCAAGCATAATGAGGCCCTCAGGTGAAGCTCTACTTTGTCAGTTAGGGGCTGGCATGATGAGCAGCCGAGAAGCCCGGGTGGCAATTAGGATATTTGAATAAGATACGACACGTGGCAGGATGCTGAGAAGGCTCGGAAAGTCGGTCTCAACTTTTAAATGCCAAGAAAGCCTGAGAGTAGGCAGTTTTCGAGTCTGTGCTGGAGCCGAAAGAGAAGGAAGAGGCATCAGAGCTGTCGTCCCGCCAGTCGGAGGGGCCCCGAAGGGGCAGGTGGCTGCACCTGGGCGTGAGTCCGAGCATCAGTGCGATCTGGGGAGTGTGGACCCTGCAGCACGGGGGGGGGGGGGGGGGGGGGGGGGGGGGGGGGGGGG